>VZUI01051431.1:0-36802 GCA_013401135.1 Cettia cetti
CAGCCCGCACGCTCCTGTGCCGGTGCATCCCGGCACCGCTCAGCCCGCACGCTCCTGTGCCGGTGCATCCCGGCACCGCTCAGCCCGCACGCTCCTGTGCCGGTGCATCCCGGCACCGCTCAGCCCGCACGCTCCTGTGCCGGTGCATCCCGGCACCGCTCAGCCCGCACGCTCCTGTGCCGGTGCATCCCGGCACCTCTGCACACGCACGCTCCTGTGCCGGTGCATCCCGGCACCTCTGCACCGCACGCTCCTGTGCCGGTGCATCCCGGTTACTGAAAAGCTGTCCAGATCTCAAGGGTGGGGGTACTTCTGACCTGGTAAAATGAAATTTTTGCTAGCATTAATTTTGAAGAGATTTTTCTAGATGAAACTGAAATTCCTTGTGAGCATGATGAGTTACGTGCTTCCAAGTACAGATCTATCTGGATCCTTGAGGCCAGCCTAATGGTTATCATGGATTGCAGGTGATTAACATGCCAACTTCCTAATTCTGCTTTGAAAAGCCCTCACAGGAATAATGTAGTATAGAATATATAAGGATTTATTTAGTCCCTCAAGTTCTTCACATATGTGAGCCAATGGAAGACGGAATAGAAGATTCCATAGTATGAATGAACTAAATAAAATGCAAATTGACTTTACTGGATAAAAATGAAATGTGTTGTGATTCTCAGATGAATGTGTGATTCTCATTAATGGTGCCATAATAATAAATTAAATCCAGGCAGAGCTAGACAATGGCTGCAGAGGGGGATGTGGAGGTGAGGCTGGGGCAGAGCTGGCAGCCCTTCCTCCTCCCAGGAAACCTTCTCTGGAGTGAGTGAATTTAAAATCGGAGTAGGCAGATAATGCAGGTGCATCCAACGATTTCTGCCCTCTGAACAGAGACCACGTTTTTTCCAAGCCACAGATTCTCTCCCACCAAAGACTTTCCTTCTCTGGCAGATGTTGAGCAGATGCTTTTTATTATAAACAGATGGGAAAGATTTTTCAATTACCAATTATTCAAAGTAACAAAGACGCTTGTTGCCTAATTTAGAGATTATATTGAAATAATATTTATGTACATTAAAAAACCATATAAATAATATTATCAATCTGGATTAAAATTATCACTCTATTTGTCTAATTTGAAATGTTATCCTATTCCAGGGCAATCCAAGAGACTGGACCTGTCATCTGAACCTATCGGGAGTAGACTGGAGGTGCAGATTCTAAAGGCATCAGCCACTCTGATCTACAATTTCAGCTTCTGCTGAAGGGTCTGTGAGGCAGCACAGCCAATAACTGCATTTTCAGCACCACTAACTACAGTAATCAATATTAATCACATAAAATTTTTGAATTTATTTTAATAAGCACCGACTTGAGTGTGAAGAAGACAGAGAGAGAGAGGAGAAAAGGTCACAAAACAATTAGAAAATGTCAGTCAAGAAGGAAGTCCCTGTACCTTGTTGAGATTACCCAAGACACTCACAAGGTCATAGAGAAGAAAGCCAGAATTATCCAGTTAGAAAAATTCAAATGTTCCAAGTGTTCATGTTGCCTTTTCCAAACATGTCAAACCTCAGGATCACATTGGTCCAACACTAAATGAAACCTTGTTTGTTCATTGACCTTGGTGATGGAGTGAAGAAAGACTCTGGCTTTTCTAGCAGCAGTGGTACTTCTGTTTTTCCAGCACAATCCCCAAATAGCTCAGTGATTCTATAGAGCGTATCCTACAGCACTGCCTTCTTCCACCTTCTCACAGAAAATCTTCCATCTTACAAAATAACCCTCCGACCTGGATAACACTCAGAGGGATGAAGAACTAAACCTTGTTCAGAAGCTAAATCAATAACAGGGGATTAATTTTACTTTCTGGTTTACCACTCTTGCATCTGTTATTGTTTGAAATATTTTGAAGAGGGAGGAAAAAAAGAGGTGGTAGATTTCCATGTCACCTCTTCACTAACACTCCTGTTACCATCGTTCAATTATTTCAGTACTGTAAGGTTTCTACAGGCATTGGAAATTCCGTGTATTCTCCCTCCCCCCAGTCACTAGTGGGAGCAAAAGCTTTGTGTGACCAAAGAAAAATCACAGAAAGAGAGCAATTGTTCAGTGCCTGACCATTCCTATCAGTGCCTCTGGCAACTGTACTTGTTTGATTTTCAGCAGATTTCTTTTTGAAATAGTAAAACAAGAACAGATTTTCCTCTTAATTCCTGTTTGATTGCAGAGGGAATTCGTGTCAAAGGATATTCCTGGAGATTCAAATGAGCTGCTAGAAATAATGTCTCCTAAAGTGTTTAGAAAACATACCAACAATGTGCATTCTTTGGGAGTCTTTGTCAGGGCAGATGCAACAATAGACCTCAGGAAAGATGAGCAGATGTTATTCTGCACACTCTTCATTTCAGAGGCTTTAGAAATTCATGAGGTCTTTTGTAGGTTTTATGACTCTTCTAATAACAGTGCAGCTGTTCCATTCAGAACCTAAACTTGTCTTCAGACGTTTACTTGCATCTGCAGATGTTGAAGGAATGGCCGCATTTGACAGGTTTGCAAGATATCCTCTCCAAATGCAACCAGGCAGTGCCTGTAAATTCTGTGTCTTTCCCTCCTCCCATCCCTGGATTCTGCTGTTCCATAGCTGGAATCCTTTGGTAATTCAGTGTTGCATTGCCTCCGTCCCTTTGACATAGAGATCTCAAAGACAATTCAACTTTCTCAGAATATTTCCACTCTCTGCATGGGCGGCATTATGATTATTTTCCAATTTTATGGAAATAACCACTGAAGCTGTCAACAACAGCACAGAAACTCACGAACTGCCACACACGAGTGTGTTCTCATTACATTCTGGTCAGGCAAGACAAATCACATTGCAGATGGTTTCACTGGAAGACGTGGATTTGATCAGCAAATGCCCTGTGCTGAAGCCGACTGGATTGCCCAGAGCCAAGCTGTTTTACACCAAGCCTGCTCTGACAGAGCCCCCATCCCTCCTGGGTTGTGTCTGTCCAGATGGAATATTTAGATCTTTGCTCATTCTGCATTTTTGTTGTCTCACCTTGCGTTCACTTTAAATTTACTGATGGATTTATTTAGCCCTTTATTTTCCTGCTAATGTTGAAAAATGTTGCTTACTCTTATTCACGTAGTAACTGCTGTAGCAATTGGATGGTCCCCCCAAAAAAAACCCTAGATATTTTCAGTATTGTGCTTGGCTGGTCTCCAAAGGTTAGGACAGTACCTCACAAGCTTCTGTCTCTGCACTGTGGCTTGGGAATCCCCTTCAGTTGCCTCTGTGTTCCCTGAATGAGGCCAGTGAGTGGTCATTCATCCAGCACAGGAACCACACATCAGAATTCCTTTGGAACGTGGTAGTATCAGTTTACTTTAACAACAGAAACATTTATTGAACCAAATATATCCATGGTCGGCATCCAGTGTATTTATTCCTCAAATGAGAACTTACCTGCCTTTTGTGTTAAGCACTGGTAGTACTAGTTTACAGGTAAGTACTCACTAATAAGTGTGACCTGAATTTGACATTCCTAAGCACAGAAGAGAGGTGGAAGAAAACACACAAGTCACTTAACAGGAAGAGTTGCTTTCAGAATACCGTTGCGAGGTGAAACAGGCTTGGTTTTGCCATGAAAGACAAAATGACAGTGCTTCACTTGAAATAAGAACACAATTAATGCTGTAATTACTGGCCTGTGGCAGCACTGAAGTCTGTGGAGAGTATCAAACTTGGGATGGGGTTGAGGTGATCTCAGTTCAAAGGAGGGACAGACCCCAAGGATAGGATGTACCACAGAGCAATTAAAACAGTGGTTGGGCAGGTCCTGACAGAATTTGAATGTACAGACAAATGCACCGAGGGTCAGTGAATGAGAAATCTCCCCCTGGATTTCCCCAGCAACCTGACTTTTTCTGGAATTAAAAACCAAGGCAGCAATTGCACAGAAGAAGCCCTGGTTCCTGTACCTCCCAGAGAAGGAAGCTTGGTCAGCCTGATGATTAAAAATAGAAGAAAGCAGTAGAGCAACAGATACAGAATATGAGGTGGGACTTCAGCTGGGGCCTGATCAAAGAGCCGAACTGAGTCTGGGGCTGTCAGAGGGCAGATCCCCACTCTTCCTTCCTGCCTCCCAGGGGCTCAGAGATGATTCCCACTCCGTGACACCCTCCCACCGTGTTGTCCCATGGTCCCATTGCTGTAGTTATCCATTAAGATCAAGCAAAGCCAAGCTGCTCTGCAGGGAGGTGACACTGCAGGTCACAGCTACCCTGTGCAGCCTCAGCTCTGCTTTGAGCCTGTCACAAGGACCCCTGTGCAGAGCCCACTGAGGACACCATGTCCCAACAAGCACTGCAGCTACAGAGATCCAGAGGAAATGTGCTAAAGCAATGAGAGGAAATCTGACAACTAATACTTCCTATTTTCCTAGATCTTCTACCCAGAGGAGCAAGCTGCCAGGTGGTGTGCTGGACTGCATTCCCAGCCGGGAATAGACTGACACGCTGCTATTTTGTGTTTCCCTGAATCCCGATGGATACTAGCTGAAATGGTAAATATTCTGATTAACATTCACTTCATGATTACAGAATAAAGGAAAACAGCTTTTCTTTCTCCTCTAAAGACAGCGCCTGCTCATTAGAGTTTGGGATGTCCATATGTTTGCCAAACTCAGGCTGCAGCCCCGCATATGGAATTGCTGGTAATAGCTTTTGCAACTAATTATTTGAAGATACTTAGGCTAATAAAATTATTTTGAAGAGATATCCTGAGTTTGCCAGAGATATCTGACTGTCACTGAGGTGGGAGATGAACAGCTGAGCTGCCTCCTGGCGGAAGGAAGGTCTCTCCATGTAGAGACCAGGAATTTGAGGAATGACACAAGTAATGGTTTCCAGTGATCAGAAATTTGTAACAGCTTTTGTGCACTTGGAGAGGATAAGGTGAATATGTGAGCTTTCCGTTAAGTCCTGTCCGTGAGGGAATCCTTCCAGAGCTCAGGATGAGCAGGATGGGAGGCAGGGCTGGTGCTCTCCTGCAGATCTCCACTTGCTCCCTACCTCCTCAGCCCTGATGTGGCTGACACACTCCTGCCTGTTACTGCTTCTTCCAGGCACTCCAGGAAGTTCGGTGCTTGGAAAGAGAACGGCACTAGAGAAGCTGAGATCTCTTTCTCCAAATGCACTGGAAAATGTCTCACAGGCATTCCTCTCTGGATGCAGAATGGGACCCAGCCTGGATTATACCGTTATGTGTGTCCAACATAATTTAAAGGAAAATCTGAAGGCGTCTCCCGGCAATAAAAGGATACTAGTCCATAAAATGGACTGGCAGTGTTTCAGTGATAATACAAGGGGATTAATGTCACCAAGAGGTTGCACATTCAGCCTCTGACTCAAGTGCAGGTGCTGCTATTCAATGAGAACACCACAAGCAGAAAGCCAATCTACCTCCAAAAGAAGCAGGAAACACATCAGGCTACTTTTAAAACATCAGGGCCCCTTTAAAACAATCTCCCAAATCTGAAGCCAAAGAAAAAGAAGTGCCCAGCTGGGGCAGTTCAGTTCCTGCAGCTGTGGCAGGGGAGGCCTGGCCAAAGCCCTGGCACTGTCTGCCCTGGGGTCCCCTCTCACCAGAGACGGACGCTACCACTGCCTGCCTGGGGGAAGCAGGACAAGAGAAAAGGGAAATTAAGAATCTCAAAAATGCCTTTTACTTATATAAAAAAACCGAACAAAACCAACCAGGAAACTTTACCTTTATGCTTCCAGTGCTTATTTTTTCTTTCTAAGAATTAAACCCTCAGTATACTAACTAAAGGCCTGAAAATGTTTGTAGCTTCAAAGGGCTTTGTCCTGACTTTATTTCGGTGTAATAAGCACTGGCAAAGCTAGTCTATAATTTTGATTTAAAAAAATAATCTATAAATAAACAAGTGTGGTTGATGAAGCAAAACTGCGTTTCCAGCAGAGGCATACACTCAACCACAGAATAATAAAGAAACAAAAGCTATGATCCAGAACTTTCCAAAACATGTTGTCATTGTGCCTAGGGGCTTCAGCTGCTGGCTCCAGTCCTCTTCCCTTTGCAGCCAGCTCCAGAGGAACTCCACTCTCTTTGGTGCAATCAAACCCAGATTGACTGGTCTTTGGAAGAGATTTATTTTTATCATTCCCTTTCATTTCAGGCACTTCCCCAGTCCCAGACTTGCCGTCTCTCCCAGCCGGCCCCAGAGGAAGGCCCTGTCCTGCCTGGGCTGGGCACAGTCTCTGCCCGGGATGGGAGCCACAGCTGCCGTTCCACACTATTTTTAGATCCAGCATCTTCTTGAGAAAACGCCTGAAGGATTCATTAAGGCGGCTTTTCCTCCCCGATCCACATGGGATCCAGCTGGAGCCGGTATCCGCAGAGAGCAGGGCTCCATCCAGTGTCTGCCGGATGAGTTACTGAGAGCTCTGCTTACAGTGGAAATTAAACCTCCGAGGCTGCTTCCACTCCAAAGCAAAGTCACCCTCTTTAGTACCAGAACCACAGGAACCACTGGAACAGAATTCTCAGCGCAATTCTCGGCTGGTTTGCCTGATAGGCAAACGTCCTGGGGTGCTCCCAGCCCTTCCAGACCTGCTTGCATTCAGACAAGGCTGGAGAGACAGTGTGACACGGTTAAGAGCAATAGGTGATCAGACATTTTCAAAAATAGATCACAGTGACATTCTTGGATTTGAATTGTTGGAGTTTTTGGCAAAAGATGCCTTCTGAGCTTCCTCTGGGCCCAGGATTTGATCCTGTTGCTTTGAACAAGTGATGCTAAGCATAAGGATGTGCACAGCATTGTTAGGCACAGCCTCCAGGTTCCTACCTTCCCACGAAAAACACTCTTCAGCGTTTTGATATCTAAAAGCTTGTTTCTGGAGTGAGTACTGGGATGTGCTAAACCACACTCCAGTACAATCAGGTATGTCCCAGTCTAAAAACGCTGCTGTCAACAGAATAAAACTGGATAAGCGTATCTATCTACATGAAAAATTGTCCTTTAATCTTAGTTCCACCCTGTAAAATGTAGGTTGCATCTTAAGCTGTTCTGTGCTGTCGGAATAGGTGAAAGGAAGCTCCTTTGTACTCCTCATCTCTCATGCACAGAGCATTAGCACGTGTAATTAGGCGTGACATTTGGGTAAATATTGCTTGTGTTAACGGCCAAAGCACCCAGGAGACAGCGATCAGCAAGCAGGGAAAAGAAGGGGAACAAAGCCCTGCCGAGGCAGAGTTTTGTGCTGGCAAAAGTAACACGCAAGTGTGTTTTATCATTTTCACCTTCACCCAGACTAAACCCCTGATATGTTGTCAGTTGTACTTACTCCCTTTCTATGAGTATTACTCTTCATATTCAGCTCTAAGCTGAATTCTCAGGCATTTTATAAAATCCAGCTACTTTCTGATTTTAATATCCTCAATTTCTTACTTTGTATGTACAAAATACTCATATTCACCAGTTTTATTTAACACTGAACAGTTCAGTACTAAAGAGGGGCTGGGAATGGGGATGCTCCTGTTAAAATTTGCAGAGACAAAACAAAAATGCAAAACTAGTACCTGTATGCAGAGATTTGCTGCTAGGCACCGTATTGGTTTAAAGGTTGTGCGCTCTGACACGATCATTCCCTCACCAAGGGCTGGGCTGTAATCCCTTCTTGCTGGCTGGGAATTCACACCCTGGGGATTTTCTGCCTTTAATTACAGTTGAGTTACTCAGCACCGAGGCTCTGGGCAGTGGCTGTGCTCAGATCTAGGTTACTGGGGCCGGCCCTAAGGTCTTTTCCAAGAACAAAAGATACAGGATGCAGTCAATTCTGAACTGCAAACGGCTTTGGTTTATCTTTAAAAGTGACACAAAGAAAGAATATTTTTATCTGCACATTTGAAGGAAATGTCCAAACCTTCCCCGAAGATATCCAAATTACCCTGTATGTGAGTGATCTGCTGATTTGGTTGCTGGGGTTTATATTGTGAAACCACAGGAGATTTGAGATAGAACAGTTTAAATGCCCTGTTCAGAGCTTCCAGAGCTCTGCTGGAGCTGCAGAGCGGTCCAGGAAGGCAGCCACTCCTGTCCAGGGGCCAATTTGCAAAGCTGTGCTCATCTTTACAAAGGACTGAGCTATTTTTTTTTTTTCTTTTGTGGCTTCCAGATGTTTTGGAGTAAATTTTGAACATTACATATTGCATCCATATTTAGGTTTTAAATAAAAACACTCAAAAGATTTTAAAATAAAACTTCTTGCTGGCTCCTGGAGATGATTAACAGTGTGTAACCACTGCAAATTAACAGACACTTTTTAATAAAAGTGAGCTCCAGGACCACCACCAACTTTAGCTCCAACTGCTGAGATTGCACACCATCACAGAGAAGGCCTGGTGTCAGAACATGTAATATTCAATACCTATTATCACATTCATAAACTGTAGGTGTTTAAAAGTCATAAGCTTTTTTTCCTATTAAACCTGACCTTCTGCATGTGGGGAGCAATGGGCACTGCAAGCTGCCCACACCATAATTTCATATCAGGGCTGAGGACACTGGGGATGGACCTCCCTGGTAAGTGCACAGGCATTTTCAAAATGCTACTCTTGGGATCCTTTGCCACAGATTCTTAGAAAACCTGATCTGCCATGCAAGAAGATGAAATGTAAAAAATTTATAACTCTTGCTTTTCGCTTCAGAGCAAACTATCAGAGGGTAGAAGCAAACACAGAGCTATTTCCTTCGGAGAAGTTGCTCCTCCCAGCTTTCACACTGCAGAATCCTTAATGGCCATTTGATGGACTTGCAACAGTGAATGAGTTTTGGATTAAGATATAATTTCATTTTATACCAAACTCCTGGTTATTGTGGGGTTTCACAAGCGTCTGGAAGTTCTTCCCAGCTCTCAGAGAGGCAGTAAAAGCCGCATTTTCTGCAGACACCTGAAGAGTTCTTGCAGAGTTCCAGCAAGCAGCCACAGGTAACACGAACTCCCCTGCTCAGCCGATTTGTCTGTGTGTAGAAACTCGCATGTGCGAACCTTGTCGGTGGCACAGCTCCAGCACCATCTGCTCCCATGTCTCCAGAGCACAGGCAGCGAGGAGCTCTGACAACTGAGGCTGGAACATACGGCGTGTTTACACAGAGCCACTGCACACGAGTAGCCTTGAAGGAGGGTGAGATGGTTTGCACTGTCCTTTCACTTCCATTCTCGTGTTTTCTGCTGTTTTGGTTGAGTACATTGGCTGTTGAGTTTAAAATTCAGAAAAAAAGAAAATAATTCCTTGATGTTTCTCTAAAAAAACTACACACGTATTCAGGGAAGGTGTGTGTTCAAGCTTCCATTTTATGTGGAAAAGGACAAACAGGGTAACAGAACTCCTGTTTTTAATGCTCAAGAATGTATGTCCAAATTATTTTTGCACAGGAAATAATTTCAAGAGTTCAGAACATTTGGGTAGTGCAGAATGGAGCTCTCCTGCCCTAACCGTGGCTCTGCATTTAGCAGAGGGAAGGAAGGGGTGGACTGCCTGTACATGGACACCTTGCTGTCAGCCTCTGGAATCCCATCACTGCTGTGCACAGGAGGGAGCTCTGGAGTCACCCTTGGGCAAGGCCAGGCCAGCAGAGCTGCCCATTCTCCTGTGGTAGCTGCCAGAGACATAAACAACAAATAAAGCACTGCCTGTCCCTTATCATGTGCCCAGCTCGTGAGCCCAGCCCTGCCCTCCCAGACGAGAGCCATGGGAAGTGTGGATGATGCACGACAAACAACAGCTCTGCTTTGCTTGGTGCCTGCTGAAGGCCACTTTTGTTCTTGAACAACCACTGAAATACCACGTTTGATATCATGAGAGTGGGAGAACGCTCTTAATGTAAGAGACATCCATTCTAGTCACTCTTCCACAGCATTTTTTGACAATGACAAAAACATTGCTTGGATTCTCCCAGAAAACGTATGACCTCCAATAGGAAAAGGGTTGTTTAAAGGAAGAGGTTATTTCTACAGTGGCCATCAGTTGTTAAGGATGGTGATTTCACAGCACCTGGAGAAGGAGCAAGGAAAGGCAGCCAGCAGCTCTGCAGGCAGCGTGGCCAGCCCAGGGCAGATGTGGCACCTCTGTGAGTACCTGAGGGCTCAGAGGGAGCGCTCGTCTTCTCCACAGAACTCCTGCACCCAGAACACAGAGCTGCACTGTAAACAACGTGTGGCATCTGTTCTAGCAGGGAATTAGATACAAAACCAGGGAGAACGCTGGGTACATGAACTACCTGTGTGTTTGCTCACTACTGTTGAGTTTGGCCAAACCTATTGGGAACTGGGAGCAGTGAAAAACCTGTCAGTATTTACAAGCTTCTGGAACAGCTCCATTCTTTAATCATTTCTAAGCTCCAAGAAAGCAAGAAAGGACAAATGAACAGCTCTGACAACATACTAACTGACAACGTGTTAACATTTTTAAAGCACTCCAAGGGCGCTTTCCAAATAGGTTTTGGAAGGTGAAAGAAATGAACAGAATGCAGTGTGTGCAGCCAGAAGTACCGTGTGATGGCAGCTTCAGTGATTCTTCTGCAGTACTGAACATTCTTTGACTTGCAGAAACTCAAACAATCTGTCTCTGAAGAAATAGCTCCAGGATGTTGCGACAGGAAGGAAATGTACTGTGTAAATGCTGGAGCATCTTATGGAACTGAGAGATGCTGTGCCTAAGGAAAACTGATTGGGAAACATTTCAGTAATGCACGTGTCCAAAGAACAGGATCGGTATGCTCTGAAACACAGAAAGCTGGTAAAGCTGAAATTCCAAGGAGACATGCATCTGCCTCCTGTATCCATTGCAAAGTCACCTGACGGGACTCTGTTTGCAGTGTGAGCTGTGATGTAGCAAAGTGCAACCACAGACAGGCCCCTCACTGTGCCCCAAGGATACTTTTTATGTTTAATCCACCAGTATTGAACTCTGGGAATTACAGGGGCTGTTCCTAAAGCAGAGTAGGAAGGGGCAAAGAGCAAGTGCTCCATGAGCAGTTACAGGGCCTACCAAGGCCAGTCCTCTCTCCACTCCAAGCAAAGAACAAAATTAAATGCACCTGGAAACTCAATTTGACAGCCGTGAGCACTGCTCTGTGAATGCTTGAATGGGGACCATTTCGTCCCTAAGAAAAATCCTGAGTTTCTTGTAGGTGTTGAACTGTAAACCTTGAAGCTGCATGAGCAATGGTGACTAATGAAAAGGAAATTTATCCACTCTAGGCACCAGCCAAAGCCCATAATTTTTCCTCAGAAAATTCCCTATTGATAGCACTCACAATAGCTTTCCCACATTGATATTTTTGACAATGCTGCTTCTATTATCAGAATAAAAAACACACCCAGTTTTGCTATTGTGAGTGTTGCAACTACAAATTTATTCTCTCTATTAAACTGTCAGTAACTTTTCTCTGAAAATGTTCTCATCTTCTGGATTCTGGCTGCCTTCATCGGAGCTGAGAAATAAGGGAACATGATCCATCCAAACTCCCAGAAATCACTAACTTGGTGAAAAGCTTTCATACAACATAACCAGTGATACATCTTCAAAATGCTCAGTTTACTCACCAGCCAAGGCATGTGCAGAGGATGAACTTTTCTACTTATGTTCTAGCACTGTCCACACATTTAGAGATAACATCTGACTCAAACTCACACAAACATCTAAGCAACAAGTTACTAACACACTAACAGGCCAGCAAAAGCAGGGGCGTGTTGGACTCTCTGAAAAAGGAGGAATTGATACTCTGAATAGGGCCTGAATTCCACACATTCCTGGTCCTGGGGTTCAGCTTGACTTTTGCAGCCCCCAGTAGCATTTTGGTTACATTTTCTTACTCATTATACCTAAAGGGCATCTTACTGAAGCAGAAAACTCTGGAATCATTTGGGAAACAAAGTCTGTTGGGTTTAGTAGGAATTTTAAGAGCCAAGTAAAGTGAATCTGGAAGTGATAATACCTGAGAGTGCCACCTTGTGTTAATTCCAAGGGACTGGGGAGTGCTAGCTGAGAGTTAGGTCCTGGGCAGCTCCAGGAAGGCTCTGCCAGAAAGGCCATACGGAAATTCAGGTTGTTTCATTGATTGATTGTAATCCAGGTACTGTTTGAAGAGAACAGTGAGTCATATCCATGACAGCTAACAGTCTATACACATGGCAGCCTACTACACTGATGGGAAACGGTGCCAAAATAACTAAGAGGCAATTCCAAAACAAGCCAAGGCAGACCCAGATCCATATTTAGCTTTAAATTACAGAGTAGCAGGAAAAAATGCCAGGTTGTCAGCTTTTTCTGCTTTACTCCGTGGAACGCTGACAACAAGCAGGGCTGCATGGCTGGAAACCAAATTTGGGGCAGAGGGCAGGGCAGGGCTGGAAAGGAGCCGGAAAGCCCCAGTTTGGAGCCGGTGCAGGGTGGAAGTTTGGGAAGTGGCCGAGCCCTCGGCAGGCAGTGTCTCTGAGGGGCAGGCCCCATCCCGGGCAGCTGGGGGGGCCCTCCAGCCAGGCCAAGCCATGGCTGTGGCTCTGCTGTGTTCCAGGGGACAGGAGCACGTTCTGCAGGCAGCTGGAGGATGGCTGAAACCAGCAGCAGGCACAACAGCCGAAGGAAAATCTCTTTAGACAAGCAGAACTAATGAAAGGACTGAGGGCTGGCAGACGATCGCCGCCAGTGCCAAGGTCTCTGAGGAGAACCACACAGCTCCCGCTCTGTCCCACTGAGCTGACAGCTTGTATGACTTTCAAATCCTTGCCTTAGCAGAGATTTTTAATCATCACTTAGTGCTCTATGGTCTGGGAGAAGAAGAAGGAGGAACTGTGTCTTCAGATGGGTCCCACAGAAGCCTTTGGTACTTTCAGTTCTGTGCAGAATTGAAACGCCCAGCCGGGGCATCAACTTCAGATCATTCAAGTTGATCGCAGATACTCACAGTCTTCCAAAGAGTGTATTCCAAGCATACAATTAGCATGAGTCATTAATCCTCCCATCCCCTGACAGCACAGTCAGATCTTTGGTTTTCACATGAGGGAGTTGCAGTAATCATACACTTTGACTCTGATAAGAAGGAAATAAAGTATTAAAAAAAAAAAAAAGAGAAGAGTGCTTTTGGCTATTTAGCCACTTAGCTCCTGATAAACATACAATGCATGTCTGGGGCTGAAACGCTCATTCCCTGGGGCGAGGGTACAGGCCACAGGCACCCCACAGCAACACTGCTCAGGATGAAGGGTTCTGCACCTCAGACGGGCTCTGCTCAGCAACACGAACGTGGTGTCTGCCTGCAGAACCCAGCCCCAAAGCCACAGTCTGCAGAGGTGCCACCCCACAACAACACACAGACCCACCCCGGGGCTTCCCAGGGAGCGATCCTGCCCAGCTGACTGCTCTGGAAAGCCCCTGCTCTGTTCTACTGCAACTAAGTACAAAGAGAAGTGGCCCACGTGCACTAATTAGGAAAACAGCTACAAGTGGATGAACACTCATCAGGACTGCCATAGCTTGATTTTATTGATCACCTTAAGTACAATTTAAATGACAAGGTTTTTTTTTAAGGTGATCTTGATTCTTAAGCTTATGCAGGGAACAGCACTCAGGGATCTTGATCTCATCTGAAGCCTCTGGAATTACTGGGATACAAAAGTAATAAAACACTGCAAGGCCAATACAGCACTGAAGGGTTAGCCCTCACCAAAATCAAGACCACCTGATATTTTTAAAGAACTATTTTGCTTACTTTACAATAGTTAGTTTTACTAACATATTACTTCCCAAGAGAAGTGGATTTTTTTTTTACTGTTTATAACAATAATAATAAATCAGTATATGCCCGTCCCTTCATATATTGATCTTAGAAAATATTTTTTTTAAATCAGTCCCTTATATAACATCAGACAAGGGAATGCAAATAGTGAAGGATTGTTTCTGTGCCCATTTTCCACATTTCATATATATTCTAATTTAGGGGTCATAAGCTGTAGCAAATGCAGAGTTTAAAACCCAATTCATTAGCTCTATGAGCCAGCAGCAACCCTTATGATCATTTTAGGTACTGTAGGAAGAATGCAGGGGATTTGGGAAAGAAAAAGTCATGGATTTTAAAATCTATTTGCCACTTCTACATTAAGCAGCAGCTGTTGTCAGAGTTTTAATGCTAACTTGAATCACAGAAGAAAATGTTAACCTAGTGCTTAAAAAACCCGGTAGAATTGGAGCCCAGCTGTACTGTGGAATACAACACGTTTTCCTGTTCCTTCGCCAGATCAGCTGCTCAGACTTTTGGAATAACATCCCTATCAGAAGGGGCTGAGGCAATGGAACCTTTTCCCCACTACTCCACACCAATGTGGCAGCTGTTTCTTTCTCTTTCAGATAAAAAGCCAAAACCAAGCAAAAGAATCTGCCGAGTGTCAGGCCACAGGCAGCGGTGCTGTCTGGCCCCAGCAGAGCCGGGAAGGAGCCCCAGGGGCACGTGCTGGGCCCCCCTCGGGGGGCTGCTCACAAGGCTGCACTAGACCCAGGCGACGGGCCAGAAACAAACAACAGTATCTCATCAAGCTGCACAAAGAGAGCACCTGTGCAGGTGGGAGAGTAAATCCTTGCTGGAGTCATCCTGAACAGCCCAGGAATGTCGCCCCCTTCTTCCCATCCACTGGAGCCATGGGGACAGCATGATGTGAGTAAAGGATTTTGTGGCCTTCTGCCATGCTGCAGGCTTTGCTGCAGGATCGTGTCAGCCCTAGTGTGCACAGATGCTGAGTGCTCTACTGCAGATCTTGTCAGACCCCACCTGTACCCACCGTTCAGCCCTCACACACATCGTTCTGGGAAATCTTTCGACCACGTGGAAAAATGCCATAGACAAGAAAGCGTTAAAAATCAGAAAGCCTTGGGAAAAACTGGCAAGTGGAAACATTTCTATTGTCTTTTTGACTCTATGAAATTGCTGTAGCTCAGTACATGCCACAAAGAACATCACAGAACTATTAAACCTCTTAACATCTTAACATTTTGATTTCCAGACTCAGTGGGGTATGGTTGTTTTCCTTGCTAAATTCACCCCATTTATCTCTGAGTTCACTTCACTTGTAGCTTCCTTCATTCTCTTGCAATAATCCATCTCCACCCATTCTTTCTCCCAGTTACTCTCCTCCTGCTTCTGTATCTCTACTATTTGACAAATTTATTCAGTTTCCTGGTACACTTGCTGATTTTTCATGCCTCTCCCTCTGTTCTGTGGGAGGAGTCTTCTCTCTCTCCTGTGGCAGTCAGGACAGGGCCAGGCTCCTTGTGCACATGGAACACTGGCCAGCAGGGCCTGGAGGCCTTTAATGTCCATGCCTGGGCTGGGTGGGCACCACGGTGTGGGGGGAAACCTGCAAATAAGATCTCATTCAAGTGAACGTTTTGTCTCCTGCTGAACATCTTGGAGCCTGCTAGAGAGTGAGAAGTATTCGTTCTCTTTGGGAGGTTTTTGACTATTTTCCCACTTACAGCATACATAAAAATACTGCCTACTGCTCTTGGAATCTCTTTCTCTATTTTTATTATAAAAATTATGAACAAGCACACTCACAACAGACAACTAACACACATTAGGATGTCCTGCCCTGGTAACCCAACGAGGATGCCTCATGGCCAGCCCCACAGGGCCTCCAGGCCATGGCCAGAAACCCTTGTTTCTGTGAGACCCCAGCCCCCAGAGAGCTGCTCTGAGGCACCAGCACGGCTGGTACATCACTCAGCCACATCAACACCAGTGGCACAGGAACCATTTGCATGTCAAATTCACAAATTAAACATGTGAACAGATGACAAGTGAACATCTTGATTCACACTGTGTTTCTCCTGCTTGTCAGCTCCTGGCAGTTAAGAACAGTCACTCCAAAAAGTGCTAAAAATAACACACAGTCAGGCCCTGCCTTCAAATTCTTTTTTTCCTTCAATTTTGCTTTGATATTCTGCTCGACGCTGCTAATAATGAAGTTAACATGGCCCAGAAACCACTGCTATAATTTTAAAGCAACATCAGAAATACACATGACCTATGAGCAGATGGAAGGGCAGATGAGATGCAAATATCCAGCAAAGCCATGCTATCAGACCGGACTGTTTTCTCAGGTGACCTCAGGACAGCATAAAGCAGTATGAATGTCTAAACACTCAAAGACTAATTTGGGATCTGACCCTTGTCAGGGAGAAGTGCAGATGCACTTCCTCACTCCTAGCATTAAGGAGAGTTGCCCAAAGGCTTGTCCCCATTTCTGTGGTGTCACACAACACGCTGCACAAGGCGTTCTACACCATAATCTCCCATGTTTCCTCTCCAGCCTTTTAAAATCTCTCCAAGCTACAATGCTTTCCCACCCCTTCCCCTCCTCGGATAAGAGACTCCTTCTTTTGCCACCCAGAGAAGAGTCCTGTGAGCGCTGTGATCCTCTCTCCAGCAGGCTCCTTTTGTCTGCGGGGACAGGCCCCGTGCCCAGAGCAGGGAGCCCCAGGGGTTGGTCTCTTCTCCCCTCCTCTTTCCAGGGATTTCACAGAAGCAGCCGCAGCTTCCTGCCCGGCCCTGGCTCATGCAAAGGCTCCCCGGTGTCTCCTGAGCACATTTCAGGGCCGGCACAGCCGCGGGGCACAGCCGGCATCCTGTGGGAGGAAAACCATTCCTCACAGCCAGCGTCACGCTGCGGGACAGCCGCACCAAGCAGCGCCGGAATTACCGGCTGTGAAATAAAATTTCCACTGAATTAAGCCCAAGTGATGCTCAGAATTTTTGATGTAGCTCCCGAGTCTTGACAATTCTGCCACAAAATTCGTGAAACACAGACTCATTGGGAAAAATTCAATCAGATGAAACACTGTGTGTTCAAAAACTGCAATTGCTGAAGCCCAAGCCCCCGTCAAAAAGTGAAAATTAATAAATGGAAACGTCCTTTCTCGAAAGTGACAAATCATTATTACACTCTGCCTGAGGGAATCCTGAACTGATCTTATTGTTCAAGTGAGTAAGCACGAGGCAGATTAACAATGTCTCCTAAACAACATTAGTTTTGAAGGCTGATTGTAATTCCAACCAGGGAAAGGGGTTATCCCAATGCCAGTTGCACACTGTCAGCCTCTGAGCAGAATTACCATGCTATTAGTGCTTCTATGTGTAAAATTCCTGTCAAAACAGACTTCCAGTTTTTGAAAGAAAATAAGAGGCAAATACAAAATCATCAAGAGTTTAAATGAAATATCTCCTTGGAGTGAAATATTGTCTAAAATCCCACATTTTATACAATGTGTTAAGACACACCCTGCTCTGCACATGACACCTGGTATACCGATTTTATTAAAAATTATGTGTAGCTCACATATTCTAACAGCAAAGGGAAACTAGTCTGTAATTCTGAAGCTACTGAGAATTTTAAGCCCTGCTTAAAGTAGCAGAATATTTAAAGATTTCCAAGTGCTGTTAAGGTGAGGATTTCTGAAATAATAAAACAGAAATACATAGCATTGACTAAGTAAGCTGTAGAAGAATCTAATGTCATTTCTATTTATGATAAACTGTCCATTAATACAGTAATGATTAAAACGGCAATACAATAACACAGCTGTAAATATTAATTTTATAAATTCAAAATATAAATGAAGTAAACAGCAAGAGATTAATTCACTATAAATAGCACAATAGCCAAAGACTTTAACAGCAAACTTTAAAAGTTACTGTGGAAGTTGACTTTATAGCAACAATCACCTTTATTTCATGCATATTTTTTTCTGTGGCATCATCAAAGGAATGCAAAATTCACACAGTGCCTTTTTTGTTTAATTATGATAATGATTATTTATACCAATGGCATACAGACAAAAGCAAAAGGTACCAAGAGACTTTAATCTGAATTTAGTTTTTCACTGATCCTGTTATTCCTGCCTCTTTATGCCACAGATTTGTGTTGTATTGGTTAAAAAAGCAGGCAAGATACCACAGATTTAGAGAGAACTGGTGATTGCTGGATGCTAAATTAAGAGATGCATTTTGCAGAAGAAAATTTCCGAATACTTGTAGCAATAATGATAAACAGATCTCATCATTGAAATCACCGTGACTAAAACACAGGATGATCAATCTTGGCCAGACTTTATTTGTAAATTTTAATTTTTAGATTTTTTTTTTTTCATGCTGAATGAGGAGATTAAAGCTAAGCAATTTCTTCTGCTCTGTAGAGAACCTGGGTACATGAGGTGTTTGCACCAATAGCTCCAGTACCTCCCCCTGGCACCTCACTGCACACCCCCAAACCAACCAGGCTGAGACACACGTGGGTCAAAAGGTTAATGGGCAAGGTGACCCCTGCTAGGCAAGACATGGGAAAAGATTAATGTAGCTTTTGCTTATCTACATGAAATTAGAAACTGCAGAGGATAAAGCCTTTACACTATCTTTGCAGAATGACTACACAAAAGTTAAATATCTCAACTGACTCGCTCATCTTTGATGTTTTAAAATTGATAAATAGTTTAGAAATATCTTCTAGAAAAAGATTACACAAATTTATTTTTTTTTGGCACCTTGGACAATGCAACCAACAAAAAAGGGATGAACATCACTAGCCAATAAACAAAGTAAACCTCATCTCTATTGCTCCAATTCACCATCTATTTCTAAAAAAGGATCATCATCAATGGCAATAGGATGTAACAAAGCAGCAGAAAAAACAGTCTCAGGAGACCTGAATCTTATACTGCACACTGCCATGTCTTTCCTACAAATTTAACTCTTCCTTGCTTCACTTCTTCCTCTGCACAGTGGAAATGATAGCACCAATCCCTTTTCTTTGTCAAGCATCCTGAAATCTGCTGAGAGGGAGAAGCATCCCAGAGACAGGCAGTGCAGTAGCCTGTGTGCAGGTGACATGGCCACCTGTGTGCTGGGTGACACCGTCACCTGTGTGCTGGTGGCACGGTCACCCCAGTGCTGGTGGCACGGTCACCCCAGTGCTGGTGACACGGTCACCCCAGTGCTGGTGGCACGGTCACCCCAGTGCTGGTGACACGGTCACCTGTGTGCTGGTGGCACAGTCACCCCAGTGCTGGTGACACCGTCACCTGTGTGCTGGTGGCACGGTCACCTGTGTGCTGGTGGCACGGTCACCCCAGTGCTGGTGACACGGTCACCTGTGTGCTGGTGGCACGGTCACCTGTGTGCTGGTGGCACGGCTGTCATGGCACACTGACCCAGCACAGCCGTGCCCGGGGGGACAGGGCACAGACCTTGGCACACACAGCACTTCCGGCCTCACAGCTTTGAATGGCCCCTGGTTTTCTTCGTGACACGGCTTTTCTAAGGGAAATATGTTTCCTTTTCAACAGAGATACGTTTCTCATGAAGGAAACCACAGTGTCACACTTTTCCTGAGCAGACAGGAACACAGCAGCACATGTCCAACCAGAACTTCACCAGGGTGTTCCTGAGGCCGGTCACAGCCCTGCTCAGGGGATGCTGAACTCCCACTGGGGCCGTGGAAAGGGGCACTGCATCTTCAAAGGAAACAGATTTGTTTCAGAAAGGGGCAAGAAGCTGAAGAAACATCTGTAAAGACTGATAATAGATTCACTTCCTGAAATTCTTTTACTACTGCTGTGAAAAGCAGGAAGTATGGGCAAGAGTAGGAAAGAAAGTTGCAAATAAGGGAAGAAATCCTTCTCACCGCCCAAATTGCCTGGATTGCTGAATGGTGCTGGAGATGAGGCTGGAGGTGTCCTTAGTGGGATCTCCCTATCCTGCTGATACCATCTGCCGGCTTTCCACCTGGCTGCAGGGCAGCAGGAGTGGTGGTGGCACAGTGCACGCTCCCGAGGCACTGCCCCTTCCCACAGCGGCCGGGCTGGGCTGCAGCAGGGATGAGCAAACCTCTCCCGAGGCACGCTCCCGAGGCACTGCCCCTTCCCACAGCGGCCGGGCTGGGCTGCAGCAGGGATGAGCAAACCTCTCCCGAGGCACGCTCCCGAGGCACTGCCCCTTCCCACAGCGGCCGGGCTGGGCTGCAGCAGGGATGAGCAAACCTCTCCCGAGGCACGCTCCCGGCGGTCACTGGGACAGCCCGAACTGGCACTCTGGGACAGAGAATGCCAGCTTTCCCAGGCTATACTGCACCTGAGAGGATGAGGGGCTGCTGAAAACAGTGTTTCATCTCTAAATATCGAATTTCAGGATATCAAGTGATGAGTGTATACAGATGCAGATACAGTTTTCTCCTCTCTGTATATGTACTTGAATAAATATTATACAAACTTAGTGGATAATAAGGCCTCCATAATTTGGCCTTTAAAATAAAAATCCAAACATTCTTCTCAAGATTAATTGCAAATCTTTGCAATTTGCTTTGGCAGACAAACTTGGCCAAAATTACCCTCTTGCTTCTCCTTTTTCTAAGGAAATGCAATTCTTCTATTAATAACTGCTGTAGCACAAACCAGACTTTATCCCATGCTGACAGACAAATCTGAGTTAAAAAGGGATCTTAGTTACACTTCCCAATAAATTCTCCAAGCAGGTCATTTGATTTTCCTCTCTGCTGTGCTTTACAAAACTTCTCCAACTCCTAAATCTGCACAGCTTCTCTGAATCCTTTCACTGTGCGTGCCCTAAATAATCCCAAGTGTTTCCCAGTGCAGGCAGTCCCTTTGCCATGGGGCCATGCTGCAGGTGGAGCACAGCTTCTTGCAGCTTTCCTGCTCCCTGCTGCTGCTCCAGGCTGGCACTGTGGAATCCCCAACTCCACTGAAATGAAGCAATTAGCTTTTAACAGTGAAGTTATTAAGGTGCAGCAAAACATCCGTGAACTAAAGCAATCATCCTTTCTGCTCTAGCATAAAACATATCTGGTTTACTCTTCTTCCCTTTCTTTATAAGGAGAATCAATAGTTCTCTATTGAATAAATCCCTGCCCAGCAAAGCAGATTGTGTTTCCTGAAGACGGCTGATAGCTCAGTCTGACTTAATGGTCTTGAGCCATATTGACTTCCACATTTTAACCCAGGAACGCTGCAATAAATACTAAGAACAGTAAAAACACGTGAGATCTTTCTCTGTATCTCTAAATGAAGGAAATTGACAAAATATACTCGAGCAAAGCAGAGATTTATTTGTTTATTTACTGCCAACTTAAACCATGTTTCCCCTAATCTCCCCTGAGGATTTTGCAATACTATTTGGAAAGAACACAACATTCAACCAAAGTTGTTGGCTGCTACCAAGATATATCTTCCTTCCCCCAAAGAAAAACTAAGATTTTCTCCAAAGCTCATAATGTTTTGTGAGAATAAATGATCTCCTAGTTCTCCCCCGCTGGGGGAAGTGCGTTCCTGGCAAGGAGCTGCACGCTGGCCTCAGCCAGTGCTGCTGCTCTGCCCCTGGGTGGAACCAGGCCCTGGAACTGCACACTAGGTAAGTTAAACTGTTAAGATCATCCACAGCAGCTCAATATTCTTGCATCAAACTGCACCCAGGAAGGAAACAGAAGCCAATATTGCCTATTAAGCAGAGACGGCTAATAGCAAGGAAAACAATTAGTAACTATTATGCAAATTCTGAATTGGCTTTTCTATTCAGCCATTTTTTGGCATCCATGAAAACGGCTTTTGTTCACACTAATATTTGGGAAAGAGGTTTTATTTATGCAAATAGATGCATTTCTAAAAAAAAAACCCAAATTGCATGTAAATGAGCATTTGTGCATCAATTAGTGAATTTGAGTTTTCTTTGCTGCAAATACACATCCATTTCAGATGGTTGCAAATGACTAGTGAGAGGGACAGGAAAACATAAATGAATCCATTTTCCTGAGCACTTGACAGACACCAAAATGCCCATTGAGGAAGAGATGGGCAACTCTACAGATGGATAAAGACAGCAGCACAAAGCAGCATAGTCCACAGAACTGTAATTCTTAGTCAACCTTTTAAGTCTTCTGAAACACAAGAGAACAAATGGTGTTCCAAAAAGTCCAAGTTTATTCTGCCTGTGTTCTGCTGGCGTGCTAAAAATACTCTCTGCAAAGGGTATCGGAGATGTAACTAGACAGATACTTAGAAAGTGACAGTCAGTGGAGAACAGATTGCTGCTGAGACCAATCCCAGCTGATAGGATTCCTCTTCTATCAGTCAGAAGATACAAAAGGCAAATAAATCAAGGTGTTGCAACAAGCTCAAGAATAAATTCCATTAATTTCAGTTTTAGCTTCCTCCTGAAGAGAGGCAGATGCCCCCTCCATGGTCCCACCACAGCAGAGAGGTCTGCAGCCACCTCCAAGGGCTGACAGGGGAAAGCTGCTCCTGGCCTTTGCTACTCCTGCTTTTGGAGGTCAAGAGCAAGTGCAGAGGTGCCTCTCAAGCCTTGTGCTGCCATCTGCACACAGACTGGGCCAGCTGCTGTGGTGCCCAGGGCCCTCCCCTCAGAAACACAGCCCTGGCATGGGGCAGCAGGCCAGGCCAGGGCTGAGACCGGCTCCAGGACAGCCAAAATGTACCAGGCACCCGTGCCTGTCAAAGGTGATGCTTAGAAGCAACACGGAGCTCCCTGCTGGGTGCTAGCACAGAAGAAACTCCTTAGAGAGAGATACTCACTCCACGCATTCCTTCCCATGTCAGTTGCCTCCCAGAAGACTTTGCATACTTCCACTGGAAGTGCAGAAGTAAGGGTGCACTAATTTTCACAGTGAGCGGCCCCGTGGTTAAACAGGTGGCAATCCCAGCTGGGGGGGTGCAGTGCTTAGTCCATGAACACCAAATAATGTGTGGAGTACACAAATTTATAATTTTTCGGCCTCACTTACATTACTGCTGCAGATTGAATAGTCTTTAAGAATACTAACACCTCTCTTGAAAGTCAAACATGGCACAATCTCTGTTCCATTCTGGTAGTACATCCCTCAATTTGGGGTTGTGAAATTCAGGTTCCTTTTTCATCTGAATGATTTCAGCAGGGATGTCCGTCTTTGTCGGTGTACTGAAATTTCTCTCACAAACTCCATCACCAAACCCCAGTTCTAATCCTGTTCACACAGGGTTTCCAGCAGGTTAGCAGGTACATGGCACACATCTGACACTGGATAAAGCACAGCCATTCCTATGCCTCAGGCATATCACTGTCACTCTGAACTGGGGCGACTGGAGCTTTAGAAAGAAGGATCAAAACGCACTTTATGAATTTCCTACCTACAAAGATTGGGGATTAGACATGTGAAAGCATTTATTTACTTAAACAAAATACTCTTTAATTTTGCAGTCTCTTGCTTTTATACACTGCAGTTAGAGCAAAGTAGCTGATTTGCTTCAGCAAATATCCAGGTATTCCTTCAGTATCCCATTCACTGTCAGGGGATGTTTTTATCCACTCAAAATTCCCCACATTTCTTTAAACAGTAATATAAAACACACAGTGGGTATTTGAAAAAATTTTGAAACTGTTCAGGCAATAATATTCTCATCTGATCTTAATAGTGCTGTTTATGCAGCATATATAATTAAAAGCATTTTCAGTATCAGCTTAATTAATCTCAGAAGTTCAGTATTCAAAGAGCAGAGGAAATAAGCTTTTGCTGCTCATTATATATCATGCAATTATATGATGAAGACATCCAATCATAATTATGTGGCACAATAATAATTCTGTGTCAGAGAAGCTCCATGATCTAGAGAAAATGAAAAGGCACGCCTTGAACAGTTTGCCTCAGGGCCTGAAGGGGCGATTTTACAGAGACTCGGAATGCTCCTGCAAGGAGAGGGGGAAGCAGCTCGTGGCCGGAGGATGGTGCTGCCGGGAGGGCGCACAGAGCCTCCCCACGGCCGTGCCCCCAGCTGGGGATGGAGCAGCGCGGGCAGAGGCAGCGACAGGCGAGCGGAGCGGCTGCGGGGCTCCGGCCCTGCGCGGCACGGCCTCGGGCTGCACACACGGGCCTTGGGGGCCGAAACGGGCTGAACTCTGCCTCCTGTCCTCCCAACAGATAAACGTGCTACCAAATGAAATAGATGGTTAAATGCCTCCTCTCCGTAGGTTTGCGCTGCAGATCTGCATTCTAGCTCCCCTTTAAAGCTCAGAGTGTACCTGCGTGTGGGAAACTTCACCCCGTGTTCTCCCTGTATCAGCTGGGAACCAGTGCCCACCCCACGGCAGTGTGGGCGTGACTGTACACATTAAAGCAGAGAACATTTTCACCAAGAATAGGGGGAAAGTGTGAACACCAGGAATCCACTCTGAACTACTCATTGGTTAAGTTATTCCCCAGCTTGTAGTTCACAACTGCTCCAAACCAGCAATCCCTTCGTATTCAAGGACCCTGTCCTCAAAACCTGACCATTTAAACTAGAATACGTGAAAGCAGTAAGAGTCACACATCGAAAATGAATGTGCTAGCTAATTTTGACAACCACACCTTAACTAGTTGTTCCAACAGCCACAATGCACTGCTGTACTGCAGCATGTTTACTGAATTAAGAGAGTTAAGTGACTAAAACATGCTACACCTTGGCATACACTATCTGTATGCTGAAAGGTGAGAAGGGGCTGCTGCCAGCTCATTAGCCAGACATCACACAGTACAGTCAGGGAGCAAAGCACTTGAGTGTTTTGCTGTAATTGTGCACATAGGAAAATCCTGAACACAGGTTACTAATAAAACATGAACTCCTGTAATTATCCCCACACAATTATATACTTATTTAATCTGTTTCTCTCCTGCTAACCACCATGTGGCACCCAGCAGTATCTACTGCAGAGAGAATCAACCGGATCTGGTTGAGCCCCCAATGAGAACTGAACAGAAGACGCTTGCCAGGCTAAGTAATTAAGACTGTCTAATTTTAAGTGCATGCATTTAAGCCAAATGCTCTCCAAGGCCCCTCAGAAATTCTGAGGCAAAATTGTGATGGTAAATTAAGTCTTTGAAGCCTACCTGGCTTCAACAGCCAGGGAATCCATCCAGGACTCAGTGTGAATGGACTCTTTCACCAAGGAGCTTGGTGTTGCAATAGGAAACAAGAACTATGATTATAAAAACAGGAAAAATGCAAGAGTAATTAGGATTGAAAATAAGGCAAGAAATCTTACCATTCCAATATATACATCAATCATTCACCATGCAAAATACCAAGTGAAATAATAGCTTAAATCCCAGTTCAGAATAGAGTACACTTAAAGCCACAGAAAAAACTGCAGCTAACAAAGCAGTGATAGCTCTTGGAAAAGGGAAGCCAAGTGGCTCCTGGACAGCACTGAAGGTCACATGCTAAAAGCTGAGGAATGGAAAGAAATCCTCAAATGAGGTACAGTCAGCCTGGGCTATTTCTCACTCTACAGAGCACCAAGCTGAAGAATTTTTCAAATGTAAAAATCAAGATGGGTTATGTAGTTAAATCATAATGAGAACTATAGTGGCTTACACAGGCAAAAAGTTGGGCCAGTCAGTAAAAAACACACTGCAGAGGCTGTAACTCTCAGGTGCACAACTTCTGCATCAACCATCAGCAACTCAATCCTTCTTTTCTGGTGAGAGATCTGTCTCCCCTCTAAGCCACTGTCTCTCAAACCACTCCAAATACTGGTGATAATGGACTACACACACACTGGAACAGCAGCATCCTTATCCCCTAACATTATTATCCCAAACATGCCATCCCTTTTTCCACGCTGTTCCAGTTACAGCTAACCCTTATAATTTCATTGTTATTCCCTCAGCAAAGGAACAGAACATGCCAGAACTTTCCTAAGAAATTGTCAGGAAAATCAGCAGAATTCATCCTTCCGTGAAAAGCCACAGTGACTTTTGCTAAAAAGAAATCATTAAGGAAGCAATAATGATCAGATTTTATGGATTCACACAGAGGTAAAAATCTCTTCAGTTTCTATCCCTTTGTGGGTTTTATGCCTCTAAAACCCAGGTGCTGTGACCTGAATGGGGGGAGCAGGTCATTAATGCTCAGCTCCCTGGTGCTAAACTGCCTCTTACTGTACCCTTACATTGCATACACTGTTGCCATGAGCACAGAGTGCATATGGAACATTAGATAAATAAAATTAATTAACCTTGGACTTGGGATCCTTAACTCCCTATGCATACCATTTGGGAAAACAGTTCCTCAGAAGCTCTCTAACCCATTTTTACATCCTCTCAGACCCTGTGGCTATGCCAACCTACAGATTCCTTTAGCCCCAGGTTGTTACACCACCTCAATATAAAAATAGCCTTCTGCTGAAACAAATAATATTATTTTTCATTGCACAGAAAGCAAGAAAGCATCAGTGTCCCCAGGCAGTCTCCAGGGCGCTAAACGTGCTATTTCAGTTTGGTACTGCATGTACTGTGAACACACTCAGTACTCCCACACGGAGTGCTGTCTGATACATTCTCTTTGGAGAGTTCTCCAGGCACCAGGAGCTCTTTCCTTTCCTACCAGGAAATTCCAGGAGTCAGCTAACCAGTACTGGTTAAACAAAGGCTTTGCCCTTGCTGTGCATATAAATGAATACTCCCATACTTATCCACAAAGATGTATGCCTATCTACACAGCTTACCTGGGAGCTGTAAATCCCACCTGTTTGTCAGCAAGTTCCCCCCCTGCAGTGCATGTGACCTCAAATGCCTTTGGGAGGGTCCCAGCATCTTTCCTTCTGCAGAATTTACTGACTCCTGGGGAACTCCTACGCCTCTAAGCTGTGCTGTGTGCCAGGGCACCGGAGAAGACTGAGGAAAAGGAGGAAAGCAGACCCTTCCAGCTGGTGACATCCACCCTGGAGAGCAAGCACCTTCCAGCTGCTACGGCACCACACGCAGCCATCGCCCGCTGTGCCCTCCCCACAGCCCTGCCTCAGCCCAGGCCGCCTGTGCACACCCTCACTCACAGCCGTGCTGACAGCTCCCTTCTGGAACAGTTCATTCAGGCTATCAGACAGCTCAGCCACGGGCTCTTTTTAGGCCTCATTCATTGGCATTTCATTCTGATGTCTTACTAAACAAAAAAATCTGAATTCAGGCACTGTGCAGAAAACATGGATAAGCTTGGAATGAATGACCTTTATGGAAAGCGTGCCTTTTGAAGAGTTGCAATACAGGAAGAACTTCCTGAGCAGGCCAGTGCAGTTCAAGTGTGATGTCAGGGTCATTAGTCCAAGTTTTTACCAAAACATCCTGGATCAATGCAGACACAGAAAATGAAAAACCTTTATCAGGAAAGCCTGATGGAGGTCACGGCCTCTTGGCTTTTGCATTATCTACCACTGTTATCTTCTGTTCCACACACACCTCTGTAACAGTTTTAAGTTTCAGATGCAAATGTTCTGTATTTTAAAACAGAAAATAGGCATAAGTAGATGTAAGACCTAGTATTCTCTAAAATCCTTTAACTGATCTTAAGAGAGCTGCAACCTCGCCTTTCTTTTGACAGATGACCAGTACTGATGTTAGATTTATACTTGTACTCACAGAATCAAGGAGAGGCAGGACGCCCCAAACTCCCAATGTCTCAGGAGGGGACAAGACCAGAGAAACTTTTTCTTTCTTCACCTACCAACCTCCCATAAAACCTGTCCTTTACTAAAATGCACCATAGGAAATCTCAGGAGAATACTGAGAAGAGATCTAATAATCAGTTACTTATTTTTTCAGGTGGAAGAGTTCGAAGGGC
The DNA here is from genome assembly GCA_013401135.1 of Cettia cetti. Classification (NCBI taxonomy): domain Eukaryota; kingdom Metazoa; phylum Chordata; class Aves; order Passeriformes; family Sylviidae; genus Cettia; species Cettia cetti. The sequence continues at coordinate 27,734 of VZUI01051431.1, forward strand.
TGCCAGCACAAGTGTGTTGGTATGCAGGAGATGAGAATTAAAAATAGTAATATAAAAAAGCGAATGCTTTTTCTTCCCCTTTCTTTATGCTTTATTTCCCTTCACTAAATGTACTTTGCACATTGTTAGGTAGATATAATATGTGTAGGAGGGATTGTCGAGGTTGCCATGGTTTCTCATTTTTAATGAGCTTTGAGACTTCATAATCCAACCAAATACATTAATAATTACTACATCTATTTTTTTCTCCCTTCCCCCCTCCCTCCAAAGCACTCCAAAAATTGCTGGTGCTAAAAGTAAAAGCAGTGATTTGAGAGACAATAAAGCATCAAAGCAGAAGCCCACCCTCAAGGAGTCGGCAAACAAAGGCTTAGGGAGGTAACAGGAGAAAATCACCCCTGTGAGTCAGGGATCTGCTCCACGGCCTCGTGTCTCTCTCAGCATCTAAAATCAGCACAGTACTTGGTTTGGTTGGGTGCAAAACTCCCTGAACACACGGCAAACCAAGTCACATCTGTCAGAATCAGGAGCTGCTGAACCACTGAAGGCCGGCTGCACCAGCTCTGGCACTGTTTGCTAACTCTGCTCGATGTACAAGGACAGACTGAAGTGCTCAGAAGCTGTGGGCAGCCACCTCCCCCAAACACACAATTCCAGTGCTTACAGCCCGGATCTGGCAAAGGAAGGGAGCAATTGTCTGACTTCAAGCCCAACAACCTGAATGGGACAACTCAGACACTTACAGGCAAAGCCTTTTTTGACTAATTCACTGACTCAAAGTAAACAAGACTGAAGAGGCAAAAAAACCACTACTCATTTTAAAAACAAACAAACAAACAAAATCTATTTCCTCCATAAAGTGCTTTGCTTTTACACAACTGGATCAAGTAAATAAAGATAAATAAGATTAAATAAAGCACTGCCAGCTAAGTGTATAGCTAAGGGGAAAAGTGTTGAATGTTTCAGCAACCACAAAACACATGTTGCATGAGAGATTGTTGGCTGAAGCCATTTCCTGTCACATCGTTTTTGATGGTCTCCTGATACTGATGAAATAGGTCAAGGTGTAGAAGGAATTTAGGCACTGGGTCTGTGAATAACAAACATATTAGCAAAGGTGGATCTGTTACTTGCTGCCAGTGTTCACCTTACCTCAGGCAGTGGGGAGGAACAGAAACCCTTCCTTTGATTTGAGGGCAGATCAGAGATGAGTACTCTATTTTTATCCAGGAGAAGGGAATTCTAACCCACAGGAAACCATGCAATTGGTAGCACCGTGCTTACACAGCTCACAGGCAGCCAAGCAGCTGGGCCTGAGAGCTCTCAAAAGCATCGGGCCCTGCACGGGCAGAGGATGAAACCCCAAGGGCTCCTGGAGGAAATTCCAACACATGCTGTCCTTGTGTGGATAACCATCTCACTTCTGAGAGAGCTGGACACATAAAAACAGTGAGAGACTTGCTGAGGGCCACACAGAAAATCTGTGCCAGAGCAGGACACCAAATGAGTTCCCAAATCCTGGACACTTCTCAGCTGTGGTAGCCTATCCACAGACCACTCCTCTCTGTAAGGACAGAAAAGGACACCAGCACTACCTCTGCGTAGGGCAGACAATCAAAACCCTGCTGTGATGTTAGAGAAGTGCAATTTGGTAGAAATCCGGAGGAAAAAAATTAACTGCTTTTGCAGCATGAATCATCACAAACTTAAACATTGTGAAATAAACTTTTGGTGCCAACTTCCTGCATGAAGTGTCTGAGGACTCTGACAGACCAGCAGTGCTTTTTTACCCAGTAAACTCCTGGAGAATGAAGGAAAATTGCAATCTAAAAAATTCCATCCCACGTTGCAGCATGAATCAGAAGTTGCCGATTTCCCTTGGAAAGGTCGCTAGCATTCACTCGGGAGTTTGGGAGGAGCGGCTCCCCGGAGCGGAGCTCGGCTGGCCCGCGGTGTCGCCTGCCCGCCGCGATCCCTGGCAGCGCCCCTGCAGGAGGCTCTCCCTGCTTTCCCAGCAGGACACATCCCGAGCTGGGGGATCCACGCCACGGCCTCTGCCCAGCACGGCCAGGAAAAGCCGTGCCACGTACTGAGCAGGTTAGGGAAAGGGTCTCAGTCGCTCCCTTTCTGCACCTGCTTATACCTTTAACAAGCCGTAACCACCCTGTAACACACTCGTGGCTTTTCAAGCCGTAATGTTAAAAAGATTGCAGAGCACACAAAAATATTTGTGTATTTGGTTTCTTTTTTCTCCTCTCCCAATAATACTTCTACAAACATAGACTCAAACTTTGAAGAAAAATCAGCCTCCTCTGAGGTGATACTTTAGACACATAATAAATGTGAAAAAGGAAAAACTGCAATGAGCAACAAAAAAGTTTGAGAGTCACTATGTTGTCTACGTTTCACAACATGATTTTTGATGCTGTCTGTGATTTGTTTTTAAAATTATATCTTGTGCTTTGATTTATGAGAAGTGTTTTTAAATCCATGAGATAAAACATCAAGAGAAGTCATTCCAACTGGGGTTGTCCTTGGAGACAAGCTACTGCTTTACAGCCCCTGTAGGTAACAGATCCTGGCATCTGTCTGCAGCCAGTGGTGGCACAAAGTGAAATTCTTCCTTCACAAGCTCTTACACAAATTCCCGTGCCAAGTACACCACATGACTATTTGTTCTCGTCCTTTCTCGGTTACACACGAGAAGGAACCCACACGGGAGCCCATCCTGACCAGCAGCAGGCCCAGGACCCACTTCAATAATTCAACTTTTAGCTATTCTTCAAGCTGCATAGCTTTAATAGCTTTTTCATTTGATATTGCTTCATTAAAGGTCATTTTTGTGTGACATTTGCAGAACTAGGTCTCTAATTATACTGCTCAGCATATGAGAAGCTTTTTCAGGAACAGTTCATTCTCCTTTGCAAAGAGACAAAATTTAATTACAGAGTAGAAGATTTAAATAATGGTTACATTAAAAATACTTCTGTAAATCCCTTTCAGTTTAGGCTTTGAATTCTGAAAGGTCAGGCTCTTATAAAGTCTCTAGTTTAAAAAGAGATCATGACTTAATTATAGACCACCATTACATCCTTCAAATTGTTTCAGTGGACATTGTTCATTGTCCTTTGTCACAAATTGTGAATTCTGAAAACAACTAGAGACTGCCAATCAGAATAATATAACCACCATCCCTCAGGGCTGGGCTCTGCACCTGGACATTTTCAGCAGAGTTAGATTAAAACTGAAGCAAGGACTGGCAGCTAACCCTCCAGAAAAAAGCTCATTGCTGAGAGGTTGGCAGTGGCTGCAATCACCTGTAACCCCACGCTGTTCTTCCTGAGGAGGAATGAGTTTGGATTTGCCCATAGTGAGATACAGAACTCTATTTCTAAATTTACTTCCTGAAAGTTGGTATGAGAGTTCAACTTCCCTGAGTGCTGGGTGCTGCAGAAACCCCAGCCATGGAGGAGACAAGGCTGATCTCAGCTGGCCAGGACACCTGCCAGCGGGATCCTCACACATCCAGCACACAGCCTGCAACTCTGCAACGGGGAAAGCCAACGTTTGTGTTCCCCTCAGTCACATTTTAACTTTTTCATTCATAAGTGTATCAGAAAACTTTCTAATCTCATCCATCACTTTCCTAGAGCCCAGACTAAATTGAGACTGACCCTTCCACCAGCCAAATCCACCACAGCTTTAAGGATTTCCTCTTCATTTCTGCACGATGCTTAGGCTTTTCCAAAACATGATGTTAGCAAAGGAAATGTCCCATATTTTGCCTTACTGGTGATCCATATGCTGCTAAAAGTAACATGACTTTTCATCTCTCCAAGGCTCCTGTGTGTTCTTATTTCTTTTCTACTACGTGACTACCATATTGCTTCAGTTTCTCTAATATAGCACACAGTATTAGAAGGTGGGTGTTTTTACCCTTCCTTCACATAGGATATTAAATATTAAAGCTCAGAAATTCTATTAGCAAGGAAGAATATACAACAAAGTCTTTCTCTGCTGAATCACAGGATGCTTGGAATACAGAGCTCAGAAATGAGGTTAAGCCACTGTTTGTTAACACAGAGTTACTCAGCAGGAAACTTACCATGTGTTCATTAAATGAAACTCCACGTAAGTTGGATTTCTCCCACACAGGGTCAGAAATTGCACCTTTACCTCCAAACCCAGGGGAGATCTGGATACAGTGGGTCTTCTGAGTGGCAGGCGAAGCTGCAAAACACAATCAATGCATTTGGTAAGCAGACAAATAATGTCTGTGCAAGGCCAGAGTGAGGACACTGCAGGCAGGTGTGCTGTGGCTGTCACTGCATTCCCAAAGGTCATGGTAAAGCAGCTTGTGCTATCTTCTGTCCCCTTCAGGATCTGTGAGCTTTGGGGCCAAGCAGCCTTCAGGAAACCTGCCAGAGTGACGTGTCTGGAATCCCTTACAACTAGGAAGGCAACCTTGGCCCACAACCTTTCTGCTTTTCCTGCTCTGCTTTTCCTGTGATTTCAGTTCCTCCTTATTTTAACCCCCAAAATAGTTCTGTACTGAATCAATCTCTATACCATTTGGAGCACCCAATGACTTTCGAATAGACAGACTGCAGAGAAGAGCACATGCTACAGTTCCTCAAACAATCTGAGAAAATGCAAAAGGAAAGCTGAGCAGCTTTTTCTCTTTGAAAATGAGTACATAACATTGTGCATTAGGAGGTTAAATAGATTTTACTATAAAACAAGCAGAGCAGTTCATAAACAGTTTATACCAAATCCAAGCATCACTTTCAAATGCACATTTCCCAGTCTTGAGCAGTCAGTAACAGCACATCTGCAATGAGTTTGGATTACATTCAGATTTGCGCTTTGTACGGTGAAATTTATGTTATTCTTTTTTATATCAAATCCCTTTTCTGATTGCAAGCTACAATCTACCCAGGGTACTGATCTCTGCTGCAGCACACGCTGCCCTCTCACACCTTTGCAACCCAGTGGTCCAACACAAACCCTGTGCTGTTGTCCAGCAGCTGAGTGCACGCAGCCCACAGACATTCCCCACGGCCATGACTGCCAGAAAACCTCATCCTGGCTGGGCTGGTGACACCACCTGTGCCAGGGCCACCTGCCAGGCTCAGCGTGGGGCCTGGAAAAGCCTCTGGGATGGCAGCAATGCCAGCTGTCCCACAGCTCCCAGCGGGGCTGGGGGCACTGCCAGGGACTGCAGCAGGTTTGCTGAGGGGCAATGAAAGCAAAAGAGCCCTGGCTTTGGTGACCATGACAAAGCTGGCCAGGGAAGGGAACGCTCGACTCCAGCACAGCCTGCCACAGGCAGGAGCCCGAACGGCCACCTGTGTGTACAGAGGCAGCCTCCAGGCACAGGGACAGTCACCTGCAGGGCTCAGGGGACACCTGCAACTGCAGCACTGTGGCATCGGCTCTAATGGAAGGGACAGCCTGGGGCGCAGCTGCAGTTCAGTGCAGAGAGGGACCCTTGGGTGGGTGCCAGTCGGGCAGAAGAAGTGGCAGAACCCATCAGGAGCACACGGCCCAGCTGGGACAGGGCTCCCTAAGGACACTCTCAGGCTTTTACCAAGGAACAGAAATGGCCTGGAGAAGCTGCTGGTTTTGTGGCAGCTCACATACCCTGGGAGATCCCAGAAGGCAAATGCTCCTGCACCAGAGCAGCCTGGGAAGCTGTATGGGCACCCAAGAGGCACAGCCTTGTTATAAGAAGCTAAACAAAACAATAAAAAAGTATTTGAGTTTAAATGACAAACACGCGGCATATTTGACTGATGTCAGAAAGCAAATTTTAAAATACTGTTACACAATAAAAAAATACATTTAACTCTCTTTTATTATTCTCCAAAGATAAAAACCCTGGAATCCTGCTGACTACAGGAAATAATGAATGGAGTTTTAGGGTGCATCTATTGTTTCCTTAAAAAAATATTCTCAGTTTTATGCATAAGATGAAAGAGCTTGTCCACAAAAATTTAAGTTAAATTATCAATTTGCTCCACTATTAAGCACATTTATAAACTTAAACGTCACAATTAGACTCCTTCATGGTAGAAGGAGGGCCACTGGTGGGTAGGGTTTTTGTTTGTTTTTCTTCCTAAAGAGATAAAAAAGTAGGGCTTCAATAAAAGTAAAGTCCACTGACTTTCATAAAACACAAAATAAAGGTCATGTAAAAAGGCTTTAAGTCTTCTGGGAAATAAGAATTTAGTCCTGGTCTCAGAAAGAAAGATAATCAGTGGCAGGCGTGGTCTGTTCTTCTGAGTCCTTCTTGCTCAAGAAGTTTTATTTCCCCTTTCTTCTGCTTATAATAGGAGCCACTGAAAATTTATGACATAATTCAAAAATTTTCCATTTTACTGCAATTCAAAATAGAGAAGTGGAAAATAATTCCACAAAGAGTTTACAGTGGCTGAGAAGTGCTAAACAAGCCATGTGTACTAATAGGAACACAAATTATTTCGTCTCCTGTTAAATTTTAATCTTTTCCACGATTGGCTAATCGCAATTTCAAATTAATTTTCAGCTCCTGAATCCCAAAATTGTTTATGTCTTTACACTTTACACATTCATAGGGGAAGCAGGGGAAATAGAGAAAATGCAAACAAAGATCAGGATGAGACTGATGATTTTATTCCTGTTACCCAGGTCAGTTTTAGAAGACTCAGCTTTGAACACATTCCCTTCACTGTTGGGGCACCCCTTGGACGCCGTAAGAAAAGTTCAGGTTTTGACAAGAACATGGTTCCAAGACTACCAAAGCTGGGAAAAATAGTTCCTTTTAATTTTGCAGATTTTGTCTCAGGTTTTTAATGCAGGCACAAAGGTGGGAAAAGGATCTCCTCATTTTCCCTGAGATTCCGGAGAGGGTCTCGGAATTGGAATAGATGAAACTGCATTGTGCCTTTCTCTATATTCTCTTCACTGATTCTTTTCTTATCCCCACAAGAAATGCAATTAGTTAGACACTGAGCAATACAATAGAACAAATTTTAATTGACGGAGGAAAACAAAAAGATTACAAAACCAATTAATTTCTTCTTTATTGCTTCAGAATTTGTAATAATTTGTCTTCAAGCAAATGGCAATATCTTTCATCCGAAAAGCATTCCAAACTAATACTTCTGTGGTTTCTTCTTTTGTTTGCAGATATATAGTGGCTTGTAAAGATCATGATTAGATCATGACACTTTCTAATTCTTTGGATGGTGATTCAGAATTGCTCAGAATTGCTACCGGGAGGCATGGCCTGGCCTACAGAGTGAATGACAGGGAGTAAGGCTCTTCTGAAAGGAGTAGCACTGGGCTTGCACCTAATGCAAATATTTAACAACCTGCTTCCCTTTTGCTTTGTTAACCAACAACAATTGCTCATTTCACTTCTTTTTAGGAAGGTATTCAGAGCTGTAAAATGCATTTACTGTCTTTGCAGATCAAAGCCTCTGCCAGGACGTTCGGCATTATGGTGTGGAACCGCCCTGCCTGGGCTTCAGCTCCTGAGCCCAGGGTGTGGGCAGAGAACGGCTCCAACAGCTGCTGACCTGTGCTGTGAGCCTGGAAACTGCTCAAGGATCACCCTGGGATGTGTCTCAGCCTCTCACAGAAGAACATGACACCAGCTTTCTTCTAAATGCAATCTTGAGATCTACTAAAATCCCTTCCCAGAAAAGAATTCTCTCTGTCTCCTGGCCCTCCCTCCCATCAGTGTTTCTCCCCCCTCCTTCCTGTCCTCATTGGGTGTTGATAAGCAAGGCTACAGCAGAGCAGCTCTAACTTGCCTGCTGGGCCTGGGCAGAGGGAAGGCAGCTCACTACAGCAGCTACAATGAAAACAAGAATAAAAGGGTTCTGAAGCTGTCACCACGTTTTCTGAGCATAAGTCAAAATATTTCTAATCAAGCCTGATGGCCCAGGAAGAGGAATTTCATTATGTCAGATGGGGCCAACCTCCACGTTCACTGTGGGGATTTTGCCTCACGTTCTGCAAGCCATGACTGCAGAAGAGGATAAGGCACAAGACAAAATCCTGCTGGATATACTTTTCTCTCTAGTAGCATGTCTGAAAGCTGTAAACCATTGTGACACTCAGCCAACACCATCAGCAAATCCCAGGAAATAGGGGATGGCATAAAGTAGGTGAAGGATGAGCTTCTCTCCAGCTTTCTGCAACAGGTTGATACATCTTAGCTCCTTCATGTTTTGGCAGCCACTCAAGGCCATGAAAACTGCCGATCTTGCTTGTCTACACAGAGGGAAACAATTTCAGACTAAGCTAAGCATGGATTTAGGCTCTTATCTATTCTGGTCTCATAAGTGGTTTATAAAAGCACAGAAAGCCCAAGTTGCTACTAAACAGCATTCTCAATATGCCTTAATAGACCTCTCAGACATTCACACTGCACATTAAGAGAACTTGTTTGAAGCACAAGCGAGTTTGGAGAGTGTGTCTGTGGGAGGGCTAGCACGGCTGGGGATAAACCAACAGATAAGGACTGTCACCTTTTCTCAAGACATCCCAGATGTTAACACCCAGGAGGCAAAGCTATGCTAGGAGCAACCCGCACAGTTGTCATAACAACAACCACACAGCACAGCCCAGGAGATGAGTAAGTCACCGGCAACCTCAGGCAAGAGAGAAACCAATGAAATCAAGGGATTGGGGACCTCTGGGCTGCTTTGGCCACTGGGCCTTGGAATGGAAAGATTCTGAGTCTCAGAGTCTCTCTGGGTAAACAGACACAGCCATCCTGTGAAAACATGGCAAAAACTACACACAGCTGGTTTTTTAACCCGAGATCTTTCCAGCACATGCGCTGCCAGGCGCTCAGCAGCACCTGCGTGTACCCACACATCTCATGTGCTCGTCCATTCACAGTCTATACCCACATCTCATGTGCTCGTCCATTCACAGTCTATACCCACATCTCATGTGCTCATCCATTCACAGTCTATACCCACATCTCATGTGCTCATCCATTCACAGTCTATACCCACATCTCATGTGCTCATCCATTCACAGTCTATACCCACATCTCATGTGCTCATCCAT
>VZUI01051434.1:0-33512 GCA_013401135.1 Cettia cetti
AGGCACCGGACCGGAGGCAAAGGGGTTCCCCTGTGACCCCCCAATAAACCTCTGTTCCCCGGATGTCTCTGAGAGTCTCCTCTTTCCAGCCACAGCTGTGACAGTGTAAGTCGAGGCACTGCGGAGCCAAGAATTCACAAACAGATCTTGTTGAGGCGTATCAGAGCTGACCAGGTGGTCTAGCCAAAACACCAGGCTGACCAAAGAAAGATACGCACCCCAACAGAACACAGTTAAATTGATACAGGAACTTGTGTTTCCTAATCCAGACTCATCTTTACTTCAATTACAAATCTGTTCAATAATTTCATATTGTTGTATATTTTATTCTAGGAAATAGTCATTTTCATCTAACTAAACTGAAAACATCCATGATGTCTTCTCACTTTTCATCCATTACCTGGAAGTTTTGGGTTCTGAAGATTTTGCTTCTATGCATCTTTTCAATTGCAATTATTGTAAATTTGGAGTATTCCTAATTACTTGGTGAGTTTTACAAAGTGTGATGGAAAGCATACTTTCTTTACTAGCTGCCTGAAGGGTTGTCTTAGCACAGGAATGCATACTGAGGAGGTTTGACACTGTATCATGCAACTTATAATTTCTTTTATGTGATTTCTTCTACCTAACTCTGTCTTAGAGGCATGAAGCAGATTAGAATTTCAAAGACTATTAGAAAGAATATTAGAATACCGGGAAAAGAAATTGATATTCTTTTATGCTTTTTCAATCTTTTTAATCCTATTTCATTTATCAGGTCAAAAAAGAAAAATAATAACCCTTTGGTTATAGGGGATATGGTTTCAGAAAATCAGAATACGATCATGTATACATAAGTGAGTGAATTATTTCCATCTTTGTCCTTGAAATAAGGTATTTTGTAGGCTTTAAAGGTAGAATGTCTTTATAAGCCAGACAGACTGCTTCCACCAAGTTCAATACCTTCTACTTTATATTTAGAATTTAGGTATAAACCTTATTTATTTTAGTTGCATCTTATTTTAAATTTTTTAAAAATTGTTTAAATGGATAACTGAAGTGTAAGTTCACTGAATCCTTTGGTATCTTATATTTTTAATCATAGAATCATAAAGATTGGAAAAGATCTCCAGTATCATCAAGTTCAGCCATTGACTGGACACCACCATGTCAACAAGCCCATGGCAATAAGTGCAGCCTATGTCCAGTCATTTCTTGAACACTTCTGGGGATGGTGACTCCACCACCTCACTGGGCAGCTCATTCCAATGTCTGACACTCTTTCAGTGAAGAAATTCTTCCTGATGTCCAACCTGAACCTTCCCTGTTGCAAATTTAGGCCATTTTCTCTTGTCTCAAAATACCAAGATGATGTAAAGGACATGATTCAGGTACTTAAGCATATGTTCCCTTTCAGACAGTCATCACAAGATACTCAGAAAGAAGCCTCAGAAGAAACCTGCATGTTTGAGAGCAGCAGATGGGATGATGCTACTGGTCATAGAGAAAACTGGATGTGTATTCCACAGCCAGGCTACAAGGGATTGGGGTTTATGTTCAAGTTGCCTTCAATGATGCAGGAATTTGTATGTGAGCTTATAGCTCACAGACTAATAAATAGCTTTACAGCCACCTTTTCCCTAGCCTGTAGCACTGCATGGGGTGGCTGTGACGCAAGTGCAGGACCTGACAGTTGGCCTCATTGAAGTCATACAGTTGGTCTCAGGCCATGGATCCAGCCTGTCCATATCCCTCTGCAGAGCCTTCCTACTCTCCAGTGGTGCAACACTGCCATCCTTCTTGGTATCATCTGCAAACTGATGGGCACTCAATTCCCTCATCCAGATCATAGATAAATATAGGGTTGTTCAAAATACTGAGCCCTGAGGAGCCCATTTGTGAGTGGCCCACAGCTGGATGTAACTCCATTCACCACCATTGATCTGAGGCCAGCCATCCAGCCAGTCTTTCACCTATGGAGTAGTGCATCCATCCAAGCCATGAGAAGCCAATTTCTTCAGAATGCTAAGAAAGACAGTGTCAAAAGCTTTACTAAAGTCCAGGCAGACAACAGCCTTTCCTTCATCCACTGATGTGGTGCTGAAATCTCCCGCTAGTTCCTGACACTGCCAAGAGTGGCTGCTCCCAGAGGCGAGGCCGTCTGAGTGGCAGTAGGGCTGGGCTTGCTCTCTATGGCTCAGTGGTGTGCTAAAGTGACAAAGGCAGAGACAAGGGCAAGGGAGAGATCTTCCTTTAGATTCTAAGATGGTTTATCACCAAAGAGGGTCCACGGACAAAAGACCCTGAGCTCTGGTGTGCAGGGACTTTTATACGGGGGAGGATCTAGGGGCGGGTACAAATTTTGAACCAATAAGAAGAGGACAGAGGAGGGGTACAAGGTGGGGTTTACAATACACAAACCAATGAGGATACACAGAGGGAGGGAAGCATTCACACAAACCAATGGGGCTTCAGTAACAGGGGATTTCCAAGGGTATTTCCAAGGCAGGGGGCTGGCACTAGGTGGGATTGACAACTCAGCAGGAGGAGGGACAAGGAACATTCTGTAGCAAGGGGCATGGTCTAAGGCAAGATAGACAACTAGATGGAAGGATATAACTTAGGACTGAACGAACAACTCAGGGGGAATGGAACAAACCGTTACACATAAAAACACACCACAACAATCCACTAAGTGTGTAACTTTACACACAAAAAGATCAAGTTGGTCAAGCAGGACCTGCCTTTCACAAAACGGTGCTGGCTGGGGCTGATTGCCTGATTGTTCTGCATGTCCCACACGATGGCACCCAAGGTGATCTGCTCCATTGCCTTTCCCAGCCCTAAGGTCAGGCTGATAAGCCTGTACTTACATGGATCCTCCTTCTGACTTGTCTTGCAGATGGGCATCATAGTCACCAACTTCCAGACAGCTGGGTCTCTCTGTTCAGCCATTTACTGCTGGTAAATGACTTAAAGTGGCTCAGCAAGTTCTTCTGCCAGCTCCATCAGTACTCTTGGGGGGATCCCATATAGCCAAACAGAGACACCAAGAGAAGCAGCGGAACAGATATTTTTGAAATTTTTTTCCACTTGCCTCAAAGTAGGCATAATCAGGAAGCTGAAACCTACTCATCTAGTTAAATAGCTATAGATTCCATAAATTCCTAAAACTTATGAGAATTTAGGAATATAAATAGAAGGGGAAAAGTGTTGCTGTTTAACTTTTATCAAACTCTTAAACTGTCATAATATTTACTTTAGAAATGGAAGATTTGTATTCAACAAATGCCTTCTCCTGAGAGTTTGTATGTATTTACTTCTGACTTGAGATCCTAAACAAGCAGTCAAAACAATAGAAACATTATAAAGAATTATAATATTACAGGCAGAAATTTAGATTCCCATTAATTCCCAGGTAATGAATAATTAAACAACATTTATTTTAAGGGATTTCTCTCTTGGATTTGAATTACATTACTGGTTTCTGAATATCTCTGTAGACTTCAAGCTTTGTCTAGAAGTAAAATAAAAGCCAGCAGAAAAAAATAGATGCAGAACTGTCTTTTCTGAAAGACATTTCTGGATGTAAATTCAGGATTTGAAAACTCTAAATCTTTGTTTCTTTTTTAATGTCTGTCAATGAATTTCTTCAGTCCATCAAAATATATGGATAAAACAAGATGTTCCATAGCTTAACCAGGTAATTGTCTATAATTTTAGATCATGCTTTTACAGTTGTCTTGTTCATTATTTCTAAGTTGTTTATAATTTTTTCTTAATTACAGAAGAGTACAACTATTAATCCTTTCCAAGCAGAACCTAGGTAGAATGCAAGCATGTCTTGCTGATGTTTAAGTGCTTTCTATATGGAATTATCTTTAGTTTAGAAGATGTGAGGAACAACAGTTTTTAGTTCTCCAACTACTTTCTCACCTGTGTCTTATCACTGACTTTAAATAAATATACTTTAATTGAATAGAATTTCTTTTGTCAGTAGGAATATGTATCAGAAACTTTGAAAACAGAAAATTTCTTGCTGTTTAAGAGTATATTAGGTTTATTTATCATATGGAAAATGACCACTTGGTTAAATTATTTACTATGAAGATAGCTATGGATATACAACCAAAAATCCTGACATTTAGAAGAAAAACTGCTATTCATTTGTACCCATTTTTGGGTAATTCATGTTAAACTTGATAACAAAATGGAAAATTAAATTTCTCGCTGTAATTACCAGAGAAACTTTAAGAACCAATAGACTTTTCTCTAGTATCTATTTATCAGGGAACTAAAACAAAAACCCCTAAGTTTGTGTGCTTTGCATACACAGAGTACTTTTTAATAAATAAATTATGTATTTAATCTGTGATATGGTGTGAGGTGGGTTTTTTGGTTGTTTTGTTTTTTGCTTTATTCCCAAAGACAACATTCAGCTTTGTGTTGTTAGAAGAATGAGGAAATTTTTGTTAATTGCTTCTTCTGTTACATTCAGAACTTAAAATTCTAATTGCGTTGTAGAAATGCTGAAATCTAATATTATTAAAGACATCACCCAGTTTAAATTTCTGTTATGTTAAATTAGATTTATTCTGTTTATGAGCTAGACAGGCATTTGCAATTAAGGCTTTACTTCAAAATTTCCTCATGATTTTCTATCAAATCTGGAATTTATAAATTGGAGTCATTTAAAAGAATTTATTAATGGAAATGACAAAGTGATTATGGAGTGCCATAACTAGTGTTTCCCTGGATATTTGTGTGAAGGGTAGGTCTAACTACTTTAGTGCCTCAATTTTTTTTTGCTTACAGAATTGTTTGCAATTGAATATATTAGGATACACTATGGCTACCTTAATGCTGATTTGCCTGCTTTGTTCAACTGGATTTTAAACCAGTCCAACATTCATTTTTCTTTAATTTGCCTTGCGAAGCTCTCTAATACATCTGAGTGTTAGTAAACAATTCCTCATTCAGTCTTAATTTTAATTTCTCATTTTGTCTGATTATATTTAATTATTCTTACATATACCAACTTTTACAACTTTATTCATTTCTTGTTTACAACATATGAATAAGATGAACTACCCTTATAAACTGTGCTTCTTTAGTCATTGTTTATCTGGAGCACACATTACAAAATCTTTTTTAAACTTTTTTTTCTCGAATCACTGAAACAGTTCAGTTTGGTTTGTTGGTGGCTTTTTTCAATTTTTAAAATAGTTTTTAAAGACAGTCAAATGCTCAAAATAATGAAAATTGAAGTTCTGTGGTACTGGGGTGTTAAAAATTTCATATCTTTCTGATTTAAAAACACCCACTCTGAAGAAATAGTGTTTTATAATGCATTCTGCTCTATTATCCTGCCTGATCACATAGATGAGATTTCTTTGTATACAGTGTCAGAAAACACATTTTTCTACCATTTCTCTACAATATTTTATGACAATTTGCTGTTTATTTTCTTCTTGAGATCATCATACAAGCTAAATATTGTCCAAATTTTTTTAACTTCTGTCAAAAAACAGTTACCAAGGCTGTGAAACTCCCAGGCTGTGGCAAGACACCTGTGGAACCTGTGTGAGGATTTTCTTCAGGGAACCTAGAGGTTCTCCGTCATATAAAGTCATCACAGGGCAGGCAGACAGCAATGTGTCTTTGAGCAGCAAGGCCCTTGACACCATCTGAGATGCTGCAGAGTCTCAGCATATCTTCAGGAGAGATCATCTACAATCTGAGACAAATGGGAAGCGTGAGTCTCTTCTAAGTGGCATCTGACAATCAACTTGCATTGCAGGGTATCTAAATATTGTAATCTAAACATAGGCAACTAAATAGACCCTAGATCTGTATCTTACACATAGAGATCTGCATTTCTATATCTGAACTTGTCTTAATCAGAAGCTGACTCTCATTCAAGTGGAACAATTTAGTTAACTAAATAAAAGGGCATCTGTTTTAACTGTTTCATAATTTCACAGTCTTGCCTTCAACTGCTGATGCAAAGCAATGCAGAAGTAGGATCACATGTGCCAGCACAATCCAACTGCTTGAATAACTTGGACTATCTTAAAAGGCAGAGATGTCTTTGCATAAAAATGGATTGAAGCCTGGGTATGCTGATTATTCAATGGAGAGTAGAAGTAACCTGTGGTAGTCAATGGAGACAGATTCCTTCAAGGCAGACTTCGTATATCTTTTAGATTATGACATCTGAACAAAATTAATTATGTGATATGTGTCCTTTTAACTATGAAGACATTCTGAATTACCAGGTTAGCTAAACAAAAGTCACATTGTATATGTCTATATTTGTTACTGAAATTCCAAGTATCTGTATGTGATTGATTTCAGGATTATGTTAACTTGCTCTTTAAGCTGTTCATTAGCCAGTTAAAATCTCTAAATTTGAATCAATAAGCACAGTCTAATGCAAAGTAAGATATGTTAGTTAAATCTCAGTGGCATATTAATACTCAGCTTCTGTCAGGTGTACAGCAAATTCGGAGACTAAGATAGTGATGAAACTTAAATTTATATAAATTTAATGTGAACTTGTATCATTAAGTTAAATAAATCTAAGACAGCTCTAATGCTTTTGGTGTTGTATAAAAGTATCCAAAAAATTAGAAAATTTGTAACTACCCAGATTTATGAGTGGAATTTGATTGCTTTAATTATGAACATCTCATTTGAGATTTGGGTTAAAAGACATGTCATGACATAGAACTTCTCCAGTTCTGCCTTCTATACCAGTTGCTGGAGGTTATGGGATACACTCAAGGTAGCTCTCTCACAAAAACACTAGTTGCTGAACTAGTACTTAAGACTACTACTAACTTTTGTGCCTAAACTTTCAGGAGTGGCACAGTAATCCTTTCTTTTCACTGTATACATACAAAAATGAAGCTCTCACAGCTATGTACATTAAATGAGAAAATATATTGGTTTAGATTATTTGACCTACACTGAAATAATTAATTAAATGACCATTTATTCCAATATTGTCTGTCTAACCCATGGATGAAAAAAACAAAACTCATTATGATAAAGTAGGGACTGGTATTTTTTTTAAAAAAAAAGGAGATGAAAAAAGAGCATTTGAGAGCAATTACTCTTTTAGAAAAATATACCTGTGTATGTTTTAAAGGCAAATTTTAAGACTGGAGAAAAATTACTACATTAATAGCTGTAATACAAGTTAAGTTTTTTTGTAGAAGAGAAGGAAAGGACATGACACTGATGTGAAGCACTGTATTATGAGTATGAAATTGGCATGTTTGAAGCTGTCAAGGGAGCTCTCAAGTAAAAAATATGATTTAATTACATTGTTACCTCCAACCAGACATTTGTACAAATGTAACACAAGATCTAAAGTAAATTAGAATACTTCTGGAGCAACAAGTTGAGACTAGACAGAATGTTTTGCATTCAAAATGATGATATGTTCCTCCGTTTAGGAGTCTCAATCCTATTCTTCAGGCACAATTTGGGTCAAGATTAAGATATAGATTTAGATACAAATAAGGCAGTTGGTAAGCCTGCAAGTTCAGCTACAAATGTGAATCATGTGAATAAAATATAAATTAAGCTGCCATTAATCCATTTAAAACAACTTTTAAGAGGCTTTTTTTCCCTGGTTTTGTTGGTGTCGTTCAAGAATGGTTTAGATATTCTGTCTCATCTTTCTTCTCTATTGAGTTTGCCAGATAACACAGATGCTGTGCATATACTAGGGAATCTCACAGGATTCTATATGCCTCTGATTAAGCAAGGGGATCAAATCACCAAGTTAACTTGTTCATGGATTATGGACAGCAGATCAGCTGAGTGAGGAAATCTATTGCTCAATTGAGACTTACTCATCTGGAAGATTAATTGTCAGGCTCATAAGGGTGCTTTGGATACATTGTAGTGCTGAAATGGCACCAGATGTGATAGGACTGCATGCAGAAGATTATACCCCTTGTCAGAGTTTACACAAACATGCAAAACTGTTGGACAAGACCTGATAAACTGCTGGATGTAACAGATGACTGTGAAAGAAATGGCAAAAGTTACAGTTTGGGGGTTCTCAGTACAAGAGAGAGATGGTGAAAATCCAACAAAGGTCACTAAGATAATAAAATGACAATGACTGAAGCATCACTCCTGTGAAGAAAGACTGAAGTAGATGAGACTGTTTAACCCCGAGAAGAGAAGATTGAGATGGGGAATCTCATCTATGTATAAAGACAGCTGAAAGGCAAGGTC
Organism: Cettia cetti; assembly: GCA_013401135.1. Classification (NCBI taxonomy): domain Eukaryota; kingdom Metazoa; phylum Chordata; class Aves; order Passeriformes; family Sylviidae; genus Cettia; species Cettia cetti. Next base: position 8,236 of record VZUI01051434.1, read on the forward strand.
ATGGTTTAATACCTGAAGGGAGAGGTCACCAGCAGAGTAAATGATCAATACTTTTTAGGTACTTGATCCCTCTACAAAATTTCCTACGCCTGTTCTAAGATGTCATGGAGCTAGATTTGTTTGATGTATTCTGCTTGTACCTAATTTGTTTGCTTATTTTGTTCTTGGAAGTATTTCAACCACTTTTCCCTGCACTTTAATAAATTGAACCTGAGGAGATATCATGCCTGGAAAATCACATTCTGAATAATTAAATACTGATACAATTTATATGCAACTGGGAACAGTCTTCTAAAGGGATATTTTTGTGCTCTAAGTACAATCACAAAGAATTCTGACTGCAAATTTTTCTAGGGCCAGTACGTATGTTATTTCCTATGGATACATTGCACAGCAAGTATGCTATTTTTCATATTTACCACGTATCTGGAGATCACATTTTCTATTACATAATCACATATGTGATTATGACTTCCTAAACATAGCTGTTAACAAAAATTAATGTTGATCAAGTGAGGGCAGGTAAAAAGTCAGTCCAAGTAATTCTAGAGGCATCTGTAAATGCCCCTTAAATGTATAAAATTGAGAAAAGATCATATTATCAGTTGAACTATACAGAAAAAAAAATTACCTAAGCCTCTTGTGACATTTTTTTCACTAAGAAAATTATTTATTTAGTTTGGCTATTACATTATACCAGAAGAAAAATAATGTTTTCTATAGCTTTTTCAGTGATTATTAGATTTACATTCTATGCCTAAGACCCAGTTTTTAATGATACAAACTTTAATTGCACTGGGAAGAGCATTACTAGCAGCCATACGTATAGACTGTCTTGTCAGATAAAAAGTTATTTAAGGTTTTTGTGAGACAGGTTTTTGTAGGAGTGTTTTCTAACTAGAGCTCAAAAAACCCACACAACCCAGTACCCAACAAGCAAACAAACAGTATAATGTAAATAACAATAAATATTTTATAAGGCAGAATGACTTTGGCAGATTTGCTATAAAATTAGTTTCTCAGAAAGGCTAAAGAAGGAGCAGGAGAGAAGAAATAATTAGACCTTTAGCAGCAAAGGGAAAACATCATTTCATATGGTGGATAATGATGTGGCGCACGTAAGTTGCTTCTTACAGGGAAAGGAAAGAAAAAGGAATTTTGAATTAGAACAAAATATTTACACTAAAAAAAATCTCATGACTAATTAAGAATATTTAACTAAAATGGAACTAAATGCTCTTTTTATTTTTTTTTTTCAGTGTTGGTGACAGATATTCCACATTTGTCAGTATCATTCCTGTATAGCTGATCTCTGCTGACAATGATGCTATCTTTATATAGTTCAGATCGTGTATATAAATAAAACAAAATATTTTTTTTTTAATTTGTTTCAGCAGTTTTCTATTCAGTGTGCTCAATCACTACTATTAGGAGGCCTTCACAGAAACTTATGCAAAGCAAAAAAACTTCAATAATATTATATTATAATATCAAATATATGTATCTACTGTTCAAAAAACTCTTGTTTGTGCTGGCATTTTCCATGCTTTGTGCATCTGTGCAAACATTCCTTTCAGTAAAGTTTAGTCAGACAATTTTGATAATTTCTAATAGTATTCTGGGAGCTTTCCGGGTTAGTTTTTCTAATGTGTAAACTTATAACTGATATTACCGCTCCAGCTGATTTACTACTGTTTCTTTAAATCTGGATACTTGATTTTGTTGTCTTCATTTCCTAATGGAAATGTACGCTGATAGTGCACAGGATTTTGAAAATATTTCAGACCTCCAAATTTCATCCAAAACTTTTAACTTTCTGTCATGTTACACACATAGTTTCTTCCCACTTTTATTTAGCATGTTGTGGTCAAATGGGGCAACAGGCAATGAAAATCTGTCATATAATCTTTTTGTCTTTACAAAGTGTCCTCTAATGATATGAGTCACAACTGTACAGTAAATTGCCAAATATTAATTTCAACTTTTGTAAATACAACCCTGTATCCTTGAAAGAGAATTAGTAACCACACTTTTTTGACAGCAGTTGTGTTACGTGTTCCTTGTCATATGCTATTTTTTGTCAACTTGACATCGATGACTGCTGTAGTCCTGTAGAAATGATTTTTATTTATTGAAAAATTTAAGCAAGATAGACTAATCTGTTTTATGCTGGTTCCTTTATGCTTTCTGCTGATTTTCTTTGCATTCTTCTACCATCTGACTATACTTTAAAGACTCTGATGTGCCCCAGTTGAATATTTCCTTTTGATTACTTGACTATATAATAAATATATTTCCATCTTGCAGTTACTTTTTTCTATGCGTTCTGAATGCTTTCATAGTCACATTTGTCATGTTCCAGTTTAATTTATATGCCTATGCAGGGAAATCTTAATCTGTTACTCTGTTTTCCCAAATTCTCAGGGGCATAATTTTAATTTTTATTATATCAGGGATATTCAAGATAAGCATAATAGTTATCATGCATTTTACAGTTTCTATGAGTGTAATGCTCTGGTAGAAGTCAGGAGTTGTAAAAGTTCCTGTTTTGGTTTGTCCATCACGCGCTGCCAAAACCTCAATTCTGTTTCCTGAATTCCTGACAAAAGGAAGGATGCTCTTCATAATGTGAAAGTTGGTTCTGGGGAGGAATAAAATGTCTTGCCTTTAGATGTCTCATCTAGAGAGAGAGGTCAGTCACTCCTCAGCAGCTATGGTGGAACCACCCGTGGCTGTCACTAGAGGTACCAATGCCTTCACTCAATCATTTTGCCTGAAACTGCTGTAGCTGATGGTCAGTGAAGTAAATCCAGATCCTATCAATGACTGGTTCTATGAAACACTGTATGCAGGACACAGCTAAGGGCATTAAAAATTGTATTAATTCATTACACTGCACCTTATTACTGATAAAAAGGAAACAAGATTGAGACACTATGGAGAGATGAAGTTGTAACCCAAACGAAATTACTAGTTCATGGTGATGTAACCACAGAGAAATAAATCAGCTTCTCACAATCTTTGATAAAGATTGTTATAGTTCAGTCAAAGACACAATATATGCATTACAAGCAAAATTGTCTTGTATTGCGAGATATGCAGCTTTATTTTTGACAAAGAATGCATGACTATCACCTGCTCTGAACGAGTTTTAAAAGTGAACAATGAACAGAGCTCAAGCAAGGGAAAAATGGCAGTGAATGAAGCTTAAGCATCTTATTTATCATTGAGCATCTTAAAGAAGACTGCCAGTAGTATTGTGTGACTATGGTTCAATTTTAAGAAACATTTGTCTGGCTAAGGAAGCACATATAATACAGAATAATTCCAAGCATATTCAAAGCTATATTTATTTATATTTTAAGTAATTTATCTTACGCCTGAAGTTTAACAGATGTTAACTCAACTAATTCAGGATTTTGGCAGATACCACTGTGTAAGTATTTAGCATCAGTGACTGAATTTATTATTCCATTATCATCTGTGAAGGAACAATGAAAAATAGTGCAATAATTTCTTAGATATATAGAAGTTGGCACTGAAAAGTGATTTGATGAATGCTGTTTACATCTCATAGTTCTAGAGATTTGTTTTCCAGATATTTCACAGTATCTGTGTCACACCTGACAACTTCAAGAGGATTAGATTTTTGCAGCACCTCTGATGCTCCTATCCAGAACCACACCCCTGATATTTTAGCATCAAAATTTCAGTCACTTTCCCAAAGAAATGGTGGTTTTGATGTTTCCACAAATATTTTTCCTGTTTCTCTCTGTAACGTATCTTTACAGTCCTCCATATATCAGTTTAGACCATGCTGTGAGTTGCAAAATTTAGAAGAGTGAAGCATATGCTTGGGAAGATATCTATAAATGGTAAACTGACATCTGATTATTAAGATAAAAATTTTTTCTCTGATGGTGGCTGTGGGGTGGTGGTGTCCCTTTAGCTCCTCAACTGCTGTTTTTATGGGTAGGTCTTTTAAGGTCTTCAGTCAAGGTATAAACAAACAAACAAAAAAAGGACTTGAAAAATAAAGTATGTGAACAATTCTTTTGAGATGTAGAGACGTAAAAAAGTATGTTGAAGTACAACTCTTGTTTCACATCTTGGTGCCAAGGTGTCTTTGAATACAAAGAAGTTTTAAAGAAATTTTTTGCATTAATTTTTGTGGTCAGATGTTTACAGTAATTTGAAATTCTCTGACATGTGTTTTTTGGGAATACTTATAAAATCATGGTTAACCAGAACAACCAACACCTCAATTTTGTAGCATTTCAGACAGACATTTCTACTCTGATTGTGCTGGCAAGCTGCCATATATAGTTTGGTTTATACTATACTCATCTCTTTCACTTTGATCATTAAATAAAAGAAAAAATGGGTAGAAATTTCAGAACTGTATATTTAAAATACTCCTTAATAATTTTTTTTTTTTATATGTCAAACACTTTGTAAGTTTGAGTGGAAAACAGTACTAGATCTGGCAACAATACTATATAGATAATTATGAATGGATGAATGAATCTTATCGGATGGAGATAGAACAATTCAACTAAGCATATTAAGACAGATATTAGTGAGTGAACCAAATAGATTTTCAAGAACTATGTACTTAAAATAACTCTCTAACCAAGCCTTTTTCTAGATTCTAGAAACTTTTGAAGTTTTAATAATTAGTTATAGTTAAATTTATTAAACTCTTTCCATCCTTGCTTATCCTTATTTCGCTTTCACAAATCTGCTCTCCTATTAAAAGGACAAGTTTGGTTTCTCAGATTCACAATATATTTATGAAAAATCTTGGATATTTTTGCCCTGTAAGCTTCACATGTGTTGGTCAGAACTGTACCCACACTATAAAAAGAGAAAAAGAACTTTTCTTAAAAATTTTGATTATTTCATAACTAGGGTTTTTTAACTTTTCCAAGTAAAGTGAAACCTATTGCTCTTCAATTTCTAATGCAAGTCAGAAATATTACCTTAAATGACAATAGGATTTAATGCTTTCTACATCAACAGAAGGATTAGAATTTGCCTAGGTCAAAGTTATCATCTCGTAGGAACAAGAGAGGAGGGGCAAGAATAGAAAGCTACTGTTATCTAAGAGCTAATACATGGGAAAACAACTGAAAATTGTACTGAGAGGAGGAGGGAGAAATAGAAAAAAAATCATATTCCTCAAAGATGCATTTCTTAATTAACCACCGATGAATCTGGTAGATATGACACAAAACTAGTAGTTACTATTACTTTGGAATATCTAAATGTCACCAGAAGCATTATGACACTAAGAATGGTGGTAATAGAATGATTATACTGAGTAGGAAGAAGTACAAGGTCAATATGTACAATATACAAAAGTACAGTATGTAAAGATTATTAAGAACATATTTTGTTATAAACCAGAAAGAAACCAGTAATAACCAAAGAGGAAGTAGAAACCCCCAAATATGTTGATTACTATTGTATCACTGTGATTTCAATATGAAAAAGAATGCTAGGATGGAACATCAAAATATATTGTGTCAAACTGATGCTACAAAGAAAGGAAGAAGAATTAAACTAAACATTGCTAGGTTGCTATAAACTGATCATGAGAGAAGCTGAGAGAGGAACTGATATTTTTCAGATGTCAAAGTACTAATTTTCTTAGAACAGTCTTCCTATATGAGAGAGTGTGAGGGCAGATAAACAGTTCTGAGACAAAATCTGATCTATTTCTGAAAAGGCTGTGATTGCTTATAATACCTGAAGATAATTCTTCATGTCCTTTCTTGTCATATTCCAAAACTCTCAAAGTGCTCTCCTTCACTCTGTCTGAAATGTTTTAACCATTACATAATACATGTGAAACTAATATGTATTATAATTTCTCAAGAAATAAAATGTTCAGTGCAAAAAAATTTTATGTGAGGATTGTTCTCACATAATTTTAGATATTGTACTTTCTTCTGCTGCCCCAAAAAATGGAACAAACAGATCAGTGCATGTTCAGAATCAGAATCTTCCAACATATCTGTCTTGAAGAATAGTTTTGGAAAGGGAGAAAGATAATCCTGTCAAGGCATCCCTCTTTATACCAATAGACTCTAGACATATGGCAGTGAGCCTTGTGAAGAGGTGTTTTTTTTTTTTTTTTACAATCTGTTCCACTGCATGTTCACATGCTCAGTAAAGAAGTTCTAACTCATATCCAGGTGGAGTTTCCTGCGCTCCTGAGCAGAGCCTGGCTTTTAGCTCTTGACACCCTCACTTCAGATACTTATATATTTAATCAGGTCCTCTCTCAGTTGTCTCTCCCTGAGACTGAGCAGGCTCAGCTTTCCCAGTCTTTCCTCATAAGAGACATGCTCCTGTCCCTCCACTGGGCCTGTTCCAGGAGCTCCATGTTTCTCTTCTGAGGAGCCCAGAACTGAACACAGCACTCCAGATGTGGCCTCACCAGGGCCAAGTGGAGGGGCAGGATCACTTCCCTGAACCTGCTGCCAATGCTCTTCCTAATGCACCCCAGGACACCATCAGCCCACTTGGCCACAAGGACACACTGCTGGCTCATGGACAGTTTGTCCACCAGGACATTCATGTCCTTCTCCACACAGCTGCTTTCCTGCAGATCAATCCCCACCATGTACTGGTGCAGGGGATCATTCTTCCTCTGCAGGTGCAGGACCCTGCCCTTGCCTTTTCTGACTCGCAGGCAGTTCTTCCCTGCCCATCTCTCCACCCTGCGGAGATCCTTCTGAAGGGCTGCGCAGCACCTGGGGGTATTGGCCACTCCTCACAGCTCTGTGCCCTCAGTGAACCTGCTGAGGAGACATCTGCCCTCTCACCCAAGTCAGTGATGAATAAATTAGACAATACTGGGCTCAATATTGAATGTCTGAGGATACCACTAGTTAGAAGCATCCAACTGTGCCACCAGTTACCATTTAGCTAATCCTACCCAGGTAGCTGCTAGAGGGTGAGATAAGTAGATTTCCATTTATTCAATGTCTAGGTTATATGCAGACATTTAAAAGATAGGTATTTTTATCTTTGAGACTGCCTTTTACTTTCAGTTGATGCAAGATGGGCCATTTGAAAATCCAGCTGGCTGCAGATAAAGCACATCCCTGTCCTTGATAGAACGGGCTCAGTCTCACTGCCCTTGTGCAAACCCATTTTTCATTCACGATACCTTTTTGTACTTTACTTCATTTCCCATTACCCTTCCAAAAGGGCCAGATTTTGGTGCATGTCCTGTGTCAGAGTATCCATCTCTGCAAGGGTGCTTCACTACAGTATTTCAGAGAGTTTTAGAGTCTGTATGAGGACAGCTGGATAGACACATCTAAGTCTATCCCTAAAAGGCTAGGGAATTCCAATGTGTAAATATGGAAGAGATTAACCAGATTAAAGAGGGAAGAAGTGGAATGCTTTCTCACTTGACTGTACAACTGAATAAAATAATTTTAAATCCATTCAGATATCTATCAGTATTTACTGATGAGGTTGTAAACCTATAATGAAACTGAACCTCTTCATGAGATTTCAGTAATGTAAACTCCATATAGTCTCTAAATATATTTTCATGATTTAGCAACATTCCTTACTGAAAAAATGATGCTTAGTCTAATGCTTTAAAATGACTGCTACTAAAAATGAAAGCATGTGACTTTTTTTTAAATTTTAAATCAGTATAAATTTTTATTAAATTTTATTGCAGACAGATTTCCATGTTACTAATTAATTGAGAAAGTTAAATTTTGATTGCTTTCATAAATCTCACAGCTCTTAATGCGTCTTCCAAGGACAATATATTAAGACCACTTTTACACAAAGTGGCTATCTTGAATACAGAGACTTTTGTATCTCTATAGTTTGTTTGGCTACATGTATACACTGTCCTATAGACAGGGACTATTGATAGCTCCTCTTTTTTGAATGTTCCTGAAAGTTTTAAACACAAAGAAACCTCTAACCTGAACAGCAGTATCTTTTTTTATATATATAATTGCACATGAACATTATGCATGTAAATGCCACTACATGTAATTTATTCTCTTCTCAGGGATTTTTATTTAATAATAAAATTAATTATTTTGTGAATTTGTCATGGTCATTCAAGTCAAAAGGCTTTCTGACTGCTATAAAAGGCATATTAAATCATGAGACTTGATAAATGGCAGTTTTTGTCATTATCCAAGATACTATATGTCTCTTTCTGCTAGAGGAAACTCGAGTCATACTGGTGATTTCTGGAAAAACTGTGAACAATTCTAAGATATTTTAAGAATCTAAACCTTAGAGGAATATAAATGACCTAAAATGAAGTAAATTGCTTAGCTAAATATTTCAGTAAAAAAAAATAAAAATCAATAAAATAGGTATGCTTATTAAAAAATAGACTCAAAAATAAGGCTTTTTATGACAATTACTGTGGATTAATCAGAGGAAGAACAGCATGTGGTACTAACAAATATCAAGTTTAAATGCGTACAAGTAGCCCTGAAGAAATTGAACACTGAGAAAGAAAACCCCCTAGACCTTCCAGCAGAGGAGGAGATACAATGCTGATGAATCAGTGTAAAAATATGTAGGAAGAATCAAAATTTAGCATCAAAGAAAAACATCAGCTTTTTTTTTGGACTTGTTTGTATTAATGATAATTCATGGGAGAACTGGTTGGTTGTATTTTGGTGGTTTGCATTTTTATAGTGAGTCACTCATATTTTGATTACATTCTTAATAATAGATACATTCTTCATAATATATATGAAGGAAAGAGTATAATTCAAAATATACCCAAAAAAGTCCTTCTCTGGAACAGAAAATGAATTTTTAGTTTTAGTTCAAACCATGCCTGGCTGTCTTTAAATTATGACTACATTTGTGGGAAAAAAAATGCAGCTAATGCAGTTTAATATATCATATTGCCAGAAACAAGATAATAGGACAGAAAATAAAGCCCCAAAAGTAAGATCTGATGCCAACAAACTGCACTATGACATTGTAGGGCTAGTTAGAGCTTTGCTCTTTTTTCTCTTTCTTTAACAGTACTTCACCATAATTGCATCATTCAAATCTTCTACCCTTACTATACAAACATATTTGAAATATCCCACTTTAGCCAGTATAAAACAACCAGGTTTTTAGTAACCAAGGAGCAAGTTGAAAATTATTTATTTCCCTAAATTCCATCACTCTTAATTTTTATCACATGCAGTGTATTATCACACTATTCTATCAATCTGTGTTCTCAAGCTACTGCTTTTTTTCTGAAAATTTAACATAATATTGCTCTACCATATTTTGGCATATGTATCAATTTCCCTTTAAATTTTTGTCAGTTAAATAAAAATATCATTGTATTTAAATTTATACCATGCAAAACCTCAAAAAACCTGCTAACTGAATCAGCAAGTGGTAAAGTGCTAGGCAAGGAAGACATTGGTCTTCAGAGCAGGAAATTTTTCAGGGTTTCACAAGAGAGTAGAGAAGCTTCATGGAACAATCACATCCCAATTATTTTCAAACCTGTGAAAAATGTCTTTACAAAAGCATGTACACATAATACAATACAATACAATACAGTACAATACAATACAATACAATACTATCACTACAAATAGCAGCAGTAATTTAAAATGATATTTACTTTCACAATCACAAACCTTTTTCTTATAGATCAGGAATTTAACACTAAGTTTTCATTCGTGGTGATGCCCATCAGCTAGGTGGAGCCTTATAATATTCAAAACATGTATTCTCCTTCTCCTTACTTAAAGGAAAGCATTGAATTTGCCAAGAGACATACAGAAAGACAATCAATCAATGACAGATTTGCAAGAAAGCTGCTACTAAAGCTACCCTTGGTTCTTACTTTGTATTCCTTGAGGTCATACATTTATCTAAAATTTTTGGTTCTTTGATGTTTGAGGGACAGCCACAATTAGAATCAGTCTTAGTCAGTTTTTATTGCTGCATAAATGAACTAAAGGAAAAAATATGAATAAATAGCGAAAAATATAATTTTATAGGAAACCTTTATACAGACTGGACCACTTTCAGTTTGTTCTCATTCAATGTGGTTTTCTTCTTTTTTTTTTCTTGTTATTTAGGAATGGTACTCCCCAATTTAGAATTCCCACTCAAACTCTCCAAACTATGTGTCTCTTGCTCTCCCCGTTTTCCCTCCCCTTCCCCTTCTGAGTGCTCCCTCCATCCTGGGACCAGTGCCACCCCACCACTCTCTCCAGCTCAGAGCCAGCATTAGCCAACCACCATTTCCATCACTCTTGCTCGGTTGCAAAGAATCCTTTCCCCCTGGAAGAGAGAGAGAGAGACCCTTACCCCCTGATGTGAGGTGGTATAGATTAACCTCTGTGTCCTACTCATACCTTATCCCAGCTACTGCAAAAGTTATCCCTGACCTGGCTGGAAGCAGGAAACACCTTTATGAACATTCGTCTTTCAAGCCATGATACCTGATATACTTAATTGTATCTTTTAAAAACATGAAATGGTTATGTTGTTTGCCTGAAGTAAATTATATCTGTGCTCTTCGTGGCTTCCTTTTAAGATGAAGTTATGGAGATATTCACATCATTAAGCCATGAAAGCCATGTAAACATAGAAACAAGAAACAACTATTAAAGTTCTGAATTTTTATCTGAGGACAACAATTGAATTCAATAGCAATGTTACAATGCAAATATTAGGATCTGGAAACTGAGAACTTTCAGAAATTAACAGTGTTTGCCATCTATAAAACATATTGTCGTTTAGAACAACCATGTTTTTCTCAAAGGCAAAACACAAAGCCAAATTATAAATAAGACCAAAAAAACCCTCTCCTGGATTTTAAGATAGCTAAAAAATGTCTGCACTTTTTAAAAAAAGGCAGGGTCTTGCTCCAAAAAAAGATCTACCTCTTCAAATGAAAAATAAAACAATTTCTGGTCATGGGACTTTGTCTGACATTATTCAATTTACAAATTATAGGTTGTTTGTGGTTAAAAAAATACAACATCTAGTCATTGACACAGAGAAAATTGCATATTTCCCATTGAAAGAATGAATGAAAATAAGTAAATGATAAATAATAGCTATATATGTTACACCTGTTATTAGCAGTTACAGATTGTACCATGTACTGGGGAAAAATGTCAATGGGTATGCACATGCTGAAACACAGGATCTGAAAATTTCTGCAGAATGTGATGAAGGTCACATGTATGTCATTGAGTGTAATCACTCAATGACAACACCAAAGACTGAAAATTATCCTCTACACCCTGATATTTTCCTCTAAAAAAGGTAGTTTTCTTTTTTCTTGTGAAAAATAATTATCATTCCAAAGTAAATGATTTTGCAAAATAAATAAACTTTAAAACCAAATTATGAGGAAAAAAGTAATTGTTTAAGAATTCTTTTTTTCTCACAAGCCATTATGAAAGGGACTGTGTCTGTTCAAATATCTGTCACCTAAAAGAGATTAACCAAATATTGGGAGAATACAGAGTACTCTCTACTGCTAAAAGCACAAGACTATAAAAGTATTCCCTCTGGGAAAAATAAATAACAAAGAGGCTGAGTAGTGCTTCTATATGGGACATAAGGTTCCACTGAAGAATTCCAAGTATTTCAGGTAAGAAAGCAGATGTCTTTGTTGTGTTATGCTGTATATGCTACTTTCTGTATTTCATCTCATTCATACAAAACGAATACCAAATATTAACCTACTACAGAAGACCTCAATAACAAAGGAGTCTCCCACCATGGTTAAATAGTCTCTGTAATAAAATTTAATTTAGAAAAGACATTATTCAACTGCCATTAACAATATTCTATAAATCAGATTTTTTAAAATAATCAATGACAGAGATGGACACGTTTCTCATATTCATAGAAGAATACTACCTATCCGAATAGGTACTGTGGAACAAATTGCCCTTTAAAAATCCTTACTTTTGTTAGAAAGGCATTAGTTGCTTTTCTTCACATTTTGGTGGTTGAAGGCTGATGGTAATGCTTTTCAGCACAGTACATCCTGTGATTGATCTGATTTTACACAATAAATGTTTTAAAGCCTGCAGTACAGGTATTTTATATATCCCGTTTAATTTCAGAAAATATATGACTGTTATGCAGAGGACATGTAAATTTTTTCACTAGCTTTTAAAATAAATATCTTATTTCTTCACAAATGCAAAATTGCAAATACAGAAAAACATACTTAGAAAATGCTTCTGGGACATTTTGCCCTATCCACAAAACCAAAACAGTTGTATAATTAGAAAGGAGTTACTACAATTATATCAGTAATTCGATAATTTTTTGGGCAAGTATCTGATTTTCTTGTCAATTAAGGTTTACACTTAGTAGTCACTGTATTTTTCAGAGTTTGGTCCAGAATATTTTAGTTTTAAATATCTCAACAACTTGGTCTTCCAGTCCTTCCCTTAGGAAATTATTCTATAATCTTGTCAAGAGATAGGTTATGCTTATCACTACCAAGTGACAGTGCTTGCAGGTATGACATGATACTCTTATTTATGACCTGAAACAATCTCCATAGAAAGATAACTGAAGTGGAAAAAATCCTCTTAAATTTAATCTTCGATGGTCAGGCAAATAACAGAACTGAGAGTGGAAACTCAAGACATTTATTATGGCTGCCTTGCAGTTTAACACCAATAACAGTGCAGTCATGCTTATTCACTCCAGTTTTGCCTTTCAATTCACTTTACATTCAGCATCCAGTAATCCTGAGCTAAAGACCAAATCAGTTATATCAATTTACGTTACATTTGACTTATTTACCTTACCTTTATATTTACCTTGTTTATAGATTATATAAAATGTTATATACCATACCCTATTTATGAAGGTGTTCCTTCGTATTAATGAAAAGATTTGGAAATTACAGGCTGTCTGTATTCCATAAATTACATGACAGAAGAAGAATAGCCTAGACAGCAGTTTATTTTCCTTTCCAATAGAGGATATGGGAAAGAAGCCTGTTTGGCTGCATGCACATGTGAGATTTTTCATGTGTCTTAGCCAGGTGAGATCCCTGGGCAGTAAATAATAGGTGCATGAAAAGCTAGGAGTGAAGGACAATATGTGTTTTACATCTTCACTTAAATATATTGTAATGAATGCTCTATCAGAACAAATATCTTTAGAAGATATTTATAAAAATTTTGCACTGGTTTCTGACTCTTCACAAAATAAAATAATTAAGAGTGACAACTTTCTAGCAGTTATGTTGTTAGCTTTTTCTGATGTTAGTTAAAGAAAACCTCCAGATGGTTTAATCTTCAGTCTGTGGTCTTCAGAAAATAAAAAATTAATAGCTGTTTGACAACTGTGAGCTCTCTGTCTACCTGAAATATGCCATGCCCTCCTTTATGACAGAGCATAGTAACATAGAAAAGTGTTATATTTACTGGTGAGACATTTCCAAAGCCATAGGAACATTTCTCCATTTCAGTGATGGGGTGGCCACGTGGCCAGCAATGCCATGCCCTCCCTTGAGGACAGCTCTGCCCAGTAGCACTTCCAAGGGAGTAGGGCTGGCATGGGGATGAGGACTAGAGTTGGGACAGAGCCCTGCAAGTACATAATAAAACCACGGCAATGGGATGGTGGAAATTGATCTGACTCCAGGGTCAGAACATCCTCAAAGACTGACACATAGGGCTGAAGGAGACTTGGAACAGTCATTCCTGATAACAAAGCTGTAGCAGGTTTGGGGTGTTTTTTTTGGTTTTTTTTTTTTTTGGTTTTTTTTTTTTTTTTTTTTTTTTTTTTTTTTTTTTTTTAAATCACTGATGACTGATTTCTGCCTAACCTGCCCTCCAGGAGAAAATATATCTTTGCAGGCAATCCACTTTACACAGAAAAGAGACTATTACCTTTCAGTTTGAAGGAGTTGAAGCATATTAGATGAACATCCCTTCAAACTAAATAAGCCCATGTATTTTGCTATTTTGTTTTATGGCATGTTTAATGACATTCTCTTATCATTTTTTGACTTATTTCTGTTTATGTTATAGAACATCAGACTCCACCAAAACCCATTCAGGGCTGAGCAAAGTGAAAGAATTGCTCAGTAAATCTTGTAAGCCTGACTTTCATTTATACACGTTGGTATAGTGGCATTTTTTTGTTAGGGTTTTTTTTTTTTTTTTTTTTTTTTTTTTTTTTGGGGGGGTGCGGTTATAGATTTCCTTTGGCATTTCTGGATATGTATTCATCTTGGCATCCATCAAGCAATTAATTTCCAAATTGCTTTGTATCTGCTTCAGCTGTACCTGCCCTGTCTTGCACATTAAAAATGAAGATACGTAATCAAATAGAACTCTGATTGATTGATCTGATCAAATACCTTCCCACCTCCATAGAAATTGTGACCATATATTAATAGAATAAAACCAAAACAATGGAAATACATCTCACATGTAAAAATATAGTATTTTACAAGAAGAAAATATGAATGTTCTATAAGTAAAATAGCAGTAGTGATAAAAAACCCCAAACTTGATGAAACTTGACAAAATTAGAAGAAACAATATTTTGACAAAATTAGAAAAACAATATTTTTAATTAGTTGGAACTGATAGAAAAATAATCACCCCACACTGGAAATAAACTCCTGCTTGTCTGTTTGTTTGTTGTTTTGCTTCAAGGAGTTAACCTATTTTCAAACACAAATGAATGTTATCTAGTGAAAGTGAATAAAATTAAAATCTTATTTTCCTGAATAAAACACTTCATACTTCTTTTACTAAACTTTTCTGCTAATAATTTGCTCTGATTTTCAATTATGGAAGTATAGCTGAGATTAAAATGTTATATTCTATGTTATACACATGGCAGTATTTTTTTTTAATACTGGGTGATTAATATGATTATGGGTGATCAATAAGAGGTTTGGTACTCCAGATTTCCCCTACTAAAAGATATTTAAAAAACCCATTACCTATACTAGTATTATATAGAATAATTTTTGTAAATAATATCAGTATTGTTCATTATGATTTGCTGAATGAATTATTTCCCAACATAAAAAATCCTTTTACATAATTTTGAGTTCTTGTGGCTGACTCTGCCAGTCACCAATTAAGTGACTGGCAAACATGAATGAATTGTTAATTAAATTTCTAAAAGTGCTTCTTGAAGTAGCTTTGCTTTGTTGTTGATTATTTGAAAAAATCACTTAAATGGTAACTAAATTAAAGTGTTTTGGAATATGTGGTTTTCTTCCCTGTATATGAGAAATAACTTGAAATTAATAATGATTCAAAGAACAACTATCCTATTGAAGCAGAAAAATTTTTTTGAGGGAAGCAAATTTAGGTTTAGCTTTTCAAGCAAATGTTTGTAATCTGTGAATTTAGATGAAAAATGTAAACATTTAATTTTGCTCTTTTTTTAAAAAAAATCTTTATGAATACTTTCTGAGTGAAATTGTATGATTTAATGTTCTTGAGAAGGAAAAGTGGGAATACCCTCTTAAAAAATGAGTAACTTCACTTCCTCCGTTTGTTTTCATTTCATTAATGAAATATTAATAACTCTTGTTACAAAATAACAACAAATAATTTGGTTTTCCACAAAATTAAGAGTAAAATTGAGGAACTGTTTATAATTGCTGCAGATGCACTGTATGCAAATCTACCATGAAAAGTGCAGATATTCATCATAAATCACATTATAAATAATATTTGCTATTTTGTCTGTTAAACTGAAAATTATTTGCAAAGATTTGTGTAGTTTAATTAACATTTTTTGTTCTTATCTTGCCAGAGTAAATCAGAGAATCATAGAATATTCTGAGTTGGAAGGGACCTACAAGGATCATCAAGTCCAGCTCTTAAATGAATGGCCTATATGGGGACCAAACCCACAACCTTGACATTATTACGCCATGCCTTAACCAAATATATAAATATAAACCTGTGCATTCCCGTGAAGGCAATTTCAATTTTACGTGTGTGTTTGTTTTTGTATACTGCCATGACTCAGATAGCTAAGATAAACTTCAGCAGTAAAATTTGTGTATTTTCTTTAGAAGTAATTATAATTTAAAAGTAAATGAAGGCGGTAGCCCCAAAGCATACAGTCCAATTAATGGTAGGAATCACCCTACAGTATTGGTACAATGATATATTGTCATAGAAAAAGAAGTTCCTCACTCTTTTAAGTAAAAATGCTGCACCTAGAGAAAGAAGGTTTACTGTTTTATACCCTATGGGGATGTTAGCACAGAGTCATAACTATCATCACTTAATTGGTGATTATCATTTTGAAGCCATTTACAGCTCTCCTGCAAGTAAGATCATTCTTCCCTGAAGAAAGAAGTAAAAGGAAATTAAAATTAAAATTTGAGTGTTATATTTCTGTCCCAATCTTTCATTATGGAGACAATTATGTAGATCATCCTCCAGTCATGTATATCAGAAAATGGTCAGTATTTGTCTTTGCACTTACTGGATCTAGGTAAGGAGTTCCTTTGTGAATAGGCATTTGTGACTTGATGCATAACAGCAGTGTTTTAATTCCAAACAAAATCAACCAGATTGAAAATCAAACCAAAGTGGTACATTTGTCAAGCTAAAATTCCTTTCTTCCAAAGCATCATGTTCCTTCAGTCATGTGTCCAAGAAGGACAGAATTGCTTTTATGGATGGGAATTTTTCTGCAACATTTTACAATGTTTATTATATACCACATAATTATTTATATCTATTTCAATTAGTGTTCATAAATGACTACTATCATCTAATCAGAAGTTTATTTCTACTTCCATATCTAACAGGTAGATTAATCTCATTATTTCAGAAATGAAATCTAATCCTCTGACCTCACCTTTTAAACAACCTCTTAACTAGTGTACATATGGTACATATATGCATATATTCTTGTGATTCAAAAATCCCTCTCAAATTATTTTGTGTTTTGTAGATTTGACAATTTTTTATTCCTTCTTTTATTAGCCTAAAGCTTGAAATTAGAGTTCAAATTACATTTATTTCTTATTTTAAGTTTCCAGATTGATTACATACAGAATATTTATGTTTATTTACATAGTCTGATGGACTTCCAGGACATTGCATAGGAAGAGAGTTGGCCAACATCTATGTGTGGTTAGGCAGAGGATGGAAGCTGTCACTTCTGGCTAAAGGAGTAGGCCTTTTTCCACTGCAGATGTGTACTTACATAAAGAGCATAGTGCCCTGGTGACAGCTGGGAAGGAACAGCTTCCAAAAAGACAAGATAATAGAGCTCAAATAATTGAAGTGCTGCCATTGATGGAAACAGGTGGCAGAAAACATGGGAAGTGTGTGTTATTTCTTACACAGGAAAGCTGTCTAAATGCATGGACCTTTGTCCTAGTAAAGGCTATGAGCTGATCCAAGGCTTGTGACTTCAAACTAGAGGACGTATTAGTGTCAGTGATATATTGACAAATCCCTCCAAAAAGGGGAGGAAATTGTTTTACAACTGCCAGTGTAAGTTTCATGATTATCACTTCACCATTTTGACATTTACTGAGTGTGCAAAATGTTTGGGTGCAGGCAAGGAGGTAAATATCTGAGTTGTGCTAATTACAGTTTCTTGGTACAGAAACAATGACATGACTCAGAAAATATTTCTGCTGGTTATCAGTAGTCACTATCAGCATCAACTATAGCCATGTCGACTACAGGAAGGTGGATGAATTTAAAATCATATAAGAAATGAGGTGGGCAAATAGAATTATTATCCCAATTTCAGAAGAGCTGAAGGTTTTCCAGTGAAGCAGTTGTTGAAATCCCATGGGAGGCTCTTTGCAGAGTGAAAGGACACAGGAAATATGTCTGATCTTTCTGGACACCCTCATAAGTGCACAGAAATGGACCATTCTGATGTGCAAAAGTTGAGCAGGAGTAGCAGAAGTTGGGCCACACAGGGAACTCCTGACTGGGTTGAGATGTAAAAAAGAAATTAATAGACAATGTGTGAGAGGAACTCAGAAACTTTACCCAGTTTCTTAAGTTAGATTTGGTATGGAGTGTGAGAGCCTGCAAGAAGGACACCTGTAAGGACATGAGCAGCAAAGAAAAACTAAAGAAATTAGGCCAAAGCTCAGAAGGATGGAGAATGAAGTGATAAACGATACAGAAAATTGCTTTTTTTCATAAAGACAGAAAAAACTCCAGGGAAGTCCTAGTCTAGAAGTATCCATGGAAATCTTGTGATATAAATCTTGGCTGTACAAGGCTTTGAGTACCCTGTTCTAACACTAAATTTAACTGTGTGTGAAACAAGGCTGACTAAATGACCTGCAGAGGTTCTTTCCAGTTTATAGCTCCATTCTACCTTTAATCCCTAAATTATATTATTTTGTGTTTTTTCCCAGCAATGGATAGAGACTTTTTGTTAAGTAAACAAAGTTTCCAGGGATGCTGCATCTGACCTCACATGGATTGACAACTTCCTTGATGTCTTTCACAAAACTTTCTTTCTTTGAATCCGTGCTTTTTCATACATGTTTGTTTTCTTTTTTATTTTCTGGCTGTAACATGTAAGTAACTGCAAGATATCTTTTCTCTTAACATTCTAATAAGAAATTGATTTCTTATTGCACAGCCTAAAGGAATTGAATAAAAAGGTTGCTGCAGTCTAATAGAAATTTATTTTCAGAGAAAAATTAGCACATTTATTGTCTCACGATTATGTAACAGGTTTCATCCTTGTCCCTTCTCAGATAGATCTTTACGGACATTAATGGCAGGTTCTCAATGCAGCAAGATGAGATATTTTTAAATAAAGAGTGGAGGTGAAGGCAGCTATATTACCTAACCTACTTGAAAAGTCTTCTCTGCAGGGTATTTTGAAATCAAAAGCAATTTATAAATTAATGTCAGGGCTACTGAACTATCGAATGGTCTAAGTGCCCCCATGAATTCCAATTACCTCTCTCCCACAAACCTATCCCATAGCTGTTAGTATGGGGTCAGTACAGTGAAGTTCACTGCAATCAAGGTGGGACAAGGTTTACCTTTGTTTGTCTTCATCATTCACAGGTTTTGTAGCTTTTCTTGACTGTAATCTGTTTTTGGGAAGGGAGTGCTGTTACATTATTTGAAATATGTGCCAACACTCAGGCTGAGACAGATACATCTCAATGAATGGAAGCAGGACCCTTACTTATATACCAAAGCCAACTAAGGCAAATGGATTTAGGTATGTTTTTATTTGAAAATAGCTTTAGGTTTTACCTTGTAGATAATTAGATACTTTACTCTAAATGACCCCAACGTCCCCTCAGCAACATAACCTTCCTTATTGGGAGAATACATTCTGTCCTTTCTCCTATATTCTTTGCATTTCTATTGTAATATCTCATAAGATAAAGAAAAATAATAATTGAAAAATAACCAAAGGAACAAAAAAAAAAAAAAATCCCCACCCACACTTTTGGATGATTTCTGCTAAAGAGTCCTGTTTGGTGTTATTTCTCTGTGTAGGTCCTCACATGAAATGCTGTATCTAGCTGCATGACTCAAGGATTTAAACTGTTTGATTGGAGTCAGAATCCTGAGAGGAGATATTTGAGACATGAATTAGATACAAAAGCATAGAATTTTCAGGTAAAGAAGGAAGACAACGTTTCACTTAAAGACCAGAACATTTCCTGGGTTTTATCAATATGTATGTCAAATGTATGAGAAGCTTGCTGTTCCACAGGAGGGAAGAATATGTTTTGCCCTGAACTATCCATATCTTTAGTTCATTTTCTTTCATATATTAATAAAAATAATGAGAAGAGCAGGTCATTAAATTTAATGTTAACTTATTAGGCACTTCAAAATAAATAAGTGCTGTGCTGCTGAGAACAATATAACATGCCATCCACAGTGCACAAGTCCTACAATTAAAATGCTAATTAACACTTTTATTTATAAGGAACAAGGTTATTTGATTATAATCCCATTTTCCCTGTTCTCTCCAGCATTATAGATTGATAAATCAGTGAAACAGCAAACCAAACGCAGTTGCCTGAGGAATGATTGAGTTTTGCTCTCTCTACACAGATCTGATATACATCATTAGGACATTATTGGCCAAATTAGGCAGAGGCAACATAGAGGTTTCTTTCCTTTGTTGTTTCTTTTGTTTTGTTTGTTTGGTTTTATTGTTGTTTTGTTTTGTTTGTTTGTTTTCCTTCATCTCTATAAAGAAACTGCAGTTCAATTTGGCTTTTATTCACCAAAGTCTGTGAGAGCTTACTTGAAATCATATCTCTTGGTCAGTCATTGAAACCAAAATCCAAAACACAGTGAATAGAATTCAGAAGTTTCAGTCATGCAGCAATTAAATAGAACATATATGTTTCTTCATCTGTCCAGGGAGTTTAAAAAGAAGAAAAAAGAAAAAAGAAAAGATATATATATATATGCACACACACGCACACATTATATATACCCATTGTGTACACAAATATCTATGTATGGTTGTATAAAGGTGACACTCTAAATATATTCTAAAATTTGTGTCTCAGAGTCTTATAAGAGATGGAATTATTTTTAGGTCAATTTATACCTGAAGTTAGTAACATATGGGATGGAATTCATTACAGATGTTTCTCATTCTTTTTCAGAATACAGGAAGAGAAAAAGAAAAAAATATTATGCTCATGCATGTGCATAGTAACCACAGCAAGGTATATATATTTTTCATACAGAATTCAAAAACCATGTGATAACATTGATCTTCAGGGAGTTTCAGCAATCAGGGATTTGTTCAAACCATTAGGATACAAGTTATGTTTATGCAGAGCAGAAAAGGAATGTCACAGACAGAAAAGGCATGAGTGGTCCACAACTTGCAAATGCTTGGAGTGGTTGTGCTTGTGAACCACTGAACCTGAAAACAGAAAAGATGGATCTAATTTCTTCTAGTTCAAGATGGTGTATGTGACATCAGTTCTTTTGTCATTGTGGTATTTTGTATTTAAAGCTGATTTGAATAGACCCAATGTCTGTGTGTCTGCACCAAATATTTGATATGCATCTATACAAACCTCTTTATACTGAGCCCATGAGAAGAAGGAAAGCATGATTTTATCTACATTGTTATCTTTCTTTCATTGTAGATCCTTACAACATCTAGTACAGGCTTGTGATCTCTACATGCAACTTATATAATGGCATATTGTGTTCTTTCTTTATGTCTGCAGATAGTTACCTCATAAAACACATATTTCCCCTCTTCAGGACAGGACTGTGTCTTCATTTTACAGTGTATGAGGAAATGGAATCTTTGCTTGATCCTTAATGTAATGAGTACAACTATCATGAAAGGCTCAACACTTACCATGATTATTCTTTTATGTAACTCTTTTACCTAGCTTGAATATGAAGAAATAATTTCTACATCCATGGAACTTCAGATTGAGTTTTCCTTCTTTATTTAGTTCCATCAGAGCAGATAATAAATTCCCACCTGAAAAACAGAGACATGGGAAAAAATTTATAGCAATCGAGTGGCTGGATGAATTTCCCTTAGAATATTATACGTGTGTGCATGTACTAAGTAGGATGAGCTTGAAATTGCAGACCAAGCTGGTAGCTATAATTGAAAGGTATATTTTTTCTGTTTTGAAAAGTTATACCTTTCAGGATGTGTTCCTTGTGACTACAGGTGGGCATATATTCTACACATCTTCAGAAAAGGACAAGAAGGTCAGCCTGGGAAAATACAGTCTGGTCATTCTCACTTCACTACCTGAGAAAATACTCTTGGGGAACATTTCTGGGCACGTGGAAGAGAAGGTGACTAGGAAGAGCTAGCGTGCATATACCAAGGCTAAATCACAACCTAAGCTATCTCACTTCTTTCCATGATGAAATTACTAGGTTTGCATATAAAGAAAGAGACGCAGATGTCATTTGCCTAGACTTTTTTCAACTCTTAGAAGTCTCTATTTGCAAGTGGAGTTCCTCAGAAGTGTATCCCATGGCTTCTGTTATCTTTATAACAGATCTGCAGGAGGAATAGAGGATAGTGAAACAGACTGAGGAGTGACTGACTGACTGGGAAGGAGTTCTGCTGAAAAGGGCCTTGGGGTAGTGGTGTCAGCAGCATGGATGGCAGTAAAGAAAACAGCACGCCTTGGTGTTATCAACAGGAACACTCAACTCCTCTTATTACCCCCTTTTATATATTACAGGTTAGAGTGCATCTCAAATGCAGTGTCCAGATCAGAGCACACCAATGAGAGAAGGATGTTGATAAATTTTACTTAGGTCAGCTGGGAACCACCAAGCAGCTCCAGCACACGGCT
Organism: Cettia cetti; assembly: GCA_013401135.1. Taxonomy (NCBI): domain Eukaryota; kingdom Metazoa; phylum Chordata; class Aves; order Passeriformes; family Sylviidae; genus Cettia; species Cettia cetti. The sequence goes on from VZUI01051434.1 coordinate 30,560, forward strand.
CATGAAGAGAGGCTGAGGGAGCTGGGCTTGTTCAGCTTGGAGAAGAGATGGTTTGCGGACCGCCAAACATCAGCTTCTCCTCTGTAAAGTTATAATTAAGATGGCTTTGTCAATTAAGTGAGATTTATGGTGAGAGAATGACAGGTAATTCATGCATTATATAGAGATTATTTGCCTAACTATAAGGGTGAAAAATACCACTATAAAGATAATAAAGCACTGGAACCTCCCAGCTCTCAAAAAGTGGTGTGTTGCCCATCCTTTCCATCCAACATTATTCTCCGTCTCTTCACCCTGAAATCTTACAATCTTGGAGACTTTCAAGACCTAGATGAACAAAGCCCCCAGAAATTTCATCTGCCTCTAAAACTGGTCCCACTTTAGGGGGGCCATCTAAACTACCTTCCAAAATGAATTATCCTATGCTACTACATAAAAGAAGAGAGGAAATGTAGTATATTGTAACAAGTTTTCACAGCACTTGTGTTATAGTACATTTTCAAGGAGTAGAGCTTTCTATTGAACATTTTATGCTACATGGTCATTATGAATAATAATAAATCCAGCAAAATTTCCTTTAAAGTATTAATTAATCTGGGCTTTGAGTACTCACTATAGCTTCATAGTAGTGAATTTGCACTACTATCATGACATATTAACAAAAAAGAAATGAAATATTATGAGAGAGTGCCTTTACAGGTTATCAGAATTTTTAGTTCTTACTGCTTACAATATGTGTAACTCTTCTTAGGTCTGGATTAATAGCCTTTAGCTATGTGAGGTGAATGATGAAGGGAAATTCATCATCTTGACACTTGGATGCAAAAACAAAGGGGTTTCTGGGGGCTGTAAAATATGCAGATGGACAGTAAATGTAACAGCTGTAGAGGTGCTACAAAGTATGTCCTTAGATGAAAAAAAAATCGTTGCTCCTTACCAGAGTAGCATTCCTTATTTGAGAATCAGAACGGGGGTCAGAAACCACATTAGTATTCTGGAAGAATCTGTAGGACATCTCTTCACATTGCACTCAAATAGACTTTTTTCCTCCACTCTTATAGATGTCCTTTCCCTTATCAATCTTATAGATGGTCTGAAAAGAATACAAGGAAGGAAAAAGGCCATCAGGATACTCAGCAGCAATTTTCAGTAGTCTAGGAAAATTCTGTCTTGTAGTAGCTGAAGATATCTTGTGCTTTTGGTGTATGGAAGTGGTAACTTTATGTATTTATGGTATTTTTTTCTTATGTACAATATCTGTGCTTTGAGATTGCTTTGAGTGTGATTTGAATCTTACTACCTTAGGTGTGTATTTTTATACATGCAAAAAAAATCTTTTTATATTCTTTTAAATATAAAATTAACTTCAGCACATTCTTTACTATGAGAGATCTAATTAGCCATGTTTCTAGAAGTCTTTAATAACTATTAATTCATGCACTACATGCCACTGTAGCATTGCTGATATCCTAGTGTCTCCTGTGGAGAGAATCATGTCTCATTTCTGGATTTATTTGGTTTCCTTGAAGATATGAATCACAAGAGCAGACTTGTCTTCCTGCTAGAAGTTTTCTTGCAAATAGCTTTCCTCTTTTTTCAATTTTTCATCATTGTCATCTAGCATGGCTGAGGAATTTTGTTTCTATTCGGGAGAAAGACAGTTCATCTTTGCAGCTTCTCACTGTAAAAACACATTTAGAGTAACTTTGAAAGCAAGCAGTGCCTTGCTTCAGGTTTAATGTCTCTGCCCCTACAGAAGATGCCATAAATCTAATGAGACACAAGAAGAGGTGAAAAACAATGAAGAAGAGATAGATAAAAAAACAAAGGGGGAGAGAGGGCAGAGAAAAAAAGAAAGCATTATCTCACTGAAAAGTAAATAAATTGTCACTTGCTGACAAAACCCTAAAATATTGAGTAAAGATGATCAGATAAGATGAAAGGCTAAGGTGAAAGATTTAAATCTCGCAGGCTTTGAGTCAATATTAATTAGATTTTGTTACCTCAAGCAGCAAAAGAATAATATCTCAACATGTGTATGAATTGCAGACAAATAGGTGTGGTAAGTGATTTAAAATTTTGGTTGCAATTAAATATTTTTAGTAGGATAAAGATTTAAGATAAAGATTGCTCATAAAAAGGAGGCTTAAGAGACTGCTGCTTGGTTTTATAGGAAAAACGCGTGTGTTGACAGATAACATTGAGTGTCCCAGTATGAACTGATTATAAAACTGTGAGATGCAGGTAGTAAGAGTAATAATAACATATCTGAACTTATACTCTAAGCTTATCTGAACATCTGTACCACTGCTAGAATTATTGCCCCTCCACTGCTTTCAAACGTGGCTGTTTGGGAATTCTTTCTTGAACAAATTTGGTAATGATTGTCTGTGAATCCTTCATTTGTTAGTTGCTTCACAATAGATCCATGAAAATGCTTTAGGACACATCTTTGCAAATAGTATCTCTTTTACTGAATATATTCAAACATATATAAACTACATTTCATATTTATACTTTTCTTCAGAAAATGCTTGATATCTATTTTTGAAATAAACATAACACTATTCCTTTAACTTCCCTCTGCCAAGTATTGTATATTCTTAGAGAATGCTGATATTAAAAAAAAAAAAAGGCAATGCTTTTCCCTGCTATGAGTTATTGTGCATCTTTTTATTCAGTGAACCTCTGCTAGGTTTTCTCCACAATTGGAAGTATTTTAAAAGAAGGAATTATCTTTTAAACTGATTGCCTGCTTTAAACATCTCCATAACAAAAATAAATAGTGCATGGACAGGAAAATAGTAGTTTGCTGACCAAAAGAATGTGATAATCACTGACATATAAATTTAAATCATCATTTAAAAATTACTTGATTTCTTTCTTTCTTTCTTTCTTTCTTTCTTTCTTTCTTTCTTTCTTTCTTTCTTTCTTTCTTTCTTTCTTTCTTTCT
>VZUI01051440.1:0-33509 GCA_013401135.1 Cettia cetti
ATTATTATTATTATTATTATTATTATTATTATTATTATTATTATTATTATTATTATTATTATTATTATTATTATTATCATCATCCCACGATCATTCTAGCACTGCTAGGTTACAATCCTCTTCATTCTTTATCTGACTCATGAAACTTCGGGCATGCAAAATAAAGTTATATAAAACAAAATCTCCAGTGAGGGACGAAGTTACTGCTGTCACCACCTTCATTTTCAGTACTGAGATTTAATGGGGCCATGATTTACAGCAATTATTTTATTATTTTATCATCTTTAGGAATATACATGAAGATCAGAAAGAATAAATTAATTTTTTTGCCTCCATCCCAGTCAGCTGTTCTGAAGTTATCCACCATTACTTACAGGCTAATGCAAACAGGAGAGGGATGCATAATTCTTGCAAGTTTATACAAATTACTCTGGATAAATGCTCTATGAAATCTACATAAATCTTATATTTTGAAGTATTTCCATGTGCCTGAATTTATTATCATCGAGGTGGTTATAAACACTCAGGTAGTTGTAAACTCATTAATGTTTATCAGAATGTAATAGTTTTAACCCTTCCAGCTTTAAGGAAAACCATTACAGCTTTGTTTGTGTTTCATTTTTCCCCACAGATCTTCCACAGCAAAGAAGTTTTCAATTCAATGGAATTGGATGGAATTGATGACTCTAGACCTGACTTCATGAAATTACAAAATGACAGAAAGTAGAAAATATTCCTGTCATATTAAACTATAAAGTGTAAAATAATGAATAAAAAAAGCAAACAGGTTTCACTCCAGGTAACAAAAAAAAATCTGTTAGGGTTATATATTTTTGCAGTCCTTTCAGATATATATTTGACTATTAGAAAGCCTAAAGAAAAAAAAATCCTGAATTTCAGACATTCCAGGTACAATAAGAAAAAATGTGTTCCTGCATGCAGAATTTGTGATGAAAAATTGCTCAATTTTTCACCAGCAAGAATTTGATGAGTTCAATTGTATTTCCCTTCATGGATTTTGAGTTAAATTCCCTGTGTTGTAGTGATTCTGCAGCAACAGACACCACTCAGCCAAGGCAAACAGGAGGCCAGGACAGAGAGAACAGGGTTGGGCCCTTCTTCATGGGAAGCAACCAAGACATTTTTAATGGTCATATAATGCAGATCAAAACTGTCATGGGGCCTTTTGGAAGATTTACAGAGATCTCCACTTTTCCCCAGGAAGCCCAAGCACATCCCCACAGAATGTTATCTCTGATTTGGTCCTTCAGAGGTGATGCTTTCACTCCGAAGTTATAGTAAATACTCCACAGACTGGAGGCATTTCCTTGCCAAAAATTACCCGTGTATTTCAGACTATCCAAAAGCTTAAAAAATCCTTTGCAATAAGCTATTTGTGTCACTGGCACATTGTAAACACATCCTTAAAATTAAACTGATTATTCATTTAGGTTGAATAAATAAAAATCTCCTCTGCTTCAATTGCCAACCCAGGATACAAAGCAGTGGCATCCCAGAAATAAAGGAGATGAAATATGTACTCAAGTATTTTGCAAATACTTCAGAACTCTCCACATTTCAACTAAAATGACCTTATTTCAAATTTCATGCAGTAGAAGAGAAAAACTTAAGTATCAGTAGACAGAGATCTGACTTTGATTTCAAGCTTCATGTGGATCAGTGCTGATTACACTGGGTTTTTTCAACATGTTTTTAGGGAAAACAAAACAACACAAAAAGGTAGCCCTAATGGCTTTATCTTATGCACATATAAATCTTGACCCTGTATGCTCAGTTTTATGTGATTAAAAGATATTCAGCTTTGCAGAAAAGATTCGTTATCTAATAAGAAAAGACCAATCTGGATTTGATCATTGCAAAAGCTGCCCATTCCCATCTTGCCACCTCAGGAGTAAGTAATCCAAAATGTTATTTAACACCATACCAAACCTATTTGAAAAGGACATCAGCACAGGTGACTTTGCATTCTCAAAGTCAAATTTTAGGAGTATTGACAAAAAAAAAAAAAAAAAAAACAAAACCAAAAAAAAAACAACTTGCTAGAATTCTGAGACCTTTTTACCACGATATGATACTTGCCTGACCTTCCCTTATTGCCTGGGAGGAATTCAACCAGAATGGGGAATTTAATCCTCCACATTATATATTTTAATGACTCATTGTTTTCCTATTTCTTTCTAGTTCCCACAAAGCCTAATGGACTTGATCATGAGTATTAAAATGGTGCAAATAAAAAACCTCAAAAACTTGAAGTATTAAAAAAAAAAAGCGGAGATGAAGTAAAGGACATTCTAAAATTGGAGCCCATTTTGTTGGGGATGGGAGCAAAGTGTCTGAGCCATATGCTGGTGTAACACAGGCAAACTGGATACAAAGCTTATGTCATTGCAACTTGCTCCTTCAGAAAGCAGCCCTGGCAGAAATAATCCCTAAATTTTACATTTTGATTTACGTGCAGACCAGTACCAACATTTGGATATCAGAAGTCCATTAGAGTTTACCTTCCTGTGTCAAGAACATGCTGTTACCAAGTAAGAAATATATATAAATGGGTTTTAAACAACTCCTTACACCCAGCTTACTCCAATTTTTTTTTCATTTGGACAGAAGACCAGAAGAGCAGCAGATTTTTTAAATCTGCACAGTTATCTTTCAGATGGCATAGGACACAGTTCAGCAGCTGCCAGGAATAAAAAGAAAAGATTTTGTGTTTTTTCTTCTCCAACAGGAAACCCAAACACACCCTAAGATAAGGCCCTAGCCTAAATCCGCAATAATTTCAGTGGCTTTTATCCAGATTTACACTTCTTTAATGCAGAACTCGATTTGTCACTTGCATAACAGAGTTCAGACACCAGAAAAACTCCCCTGTCATTTGAACTTTCTCCCTCCTCAGCTGGCACAGAACAAACTGCAACTGGTGATTTGGACACAGCCATGGGTGGACAAAACCACAAAATGTATTTGGATGATCCCATAGCTGGGTTTTTCTTTAGAAATAAGAAAATAAAACAGTGAACAAATACCAAATTCTGTTAAGTCTACCATCTGACCAAAAAGTTCTTCCCAAGCACTCTTCTCTCCAAATCTCTGGACATGCCAAAAATTATGCTTAACTGCATAACATTTCTGCCAGTACATAACTTTGAAATATACTAAGAAAAGAGCCTGGACTCCACAGAAGGATGGGAAGCCGTGTTAGTCCACAGGGATTTTGACTCAACTAGATCTTCTCTTACTTAAAAGAAAGACTACACAAAAAAATCCTTCAGTGTAGGCATGTGGAGAGAAAGCGCCACCAGCTTTGGAGGGAGAGTGGCTTCAAGTTTCAGTTTTTGTCAGGAAAGATGATGAAAGGGAAAACCTTCCCCATCCCACCATCATGAGAAAATTTCTGTCCTCCCACTATGCACAGCCAAAGCAGTGATGAAACCCCCCCCACACACAAAAAGGTGACAAAAAGGAAAACATGGTCCTGCCTTAAAAACCTAAAGCATGTCCTATATTAGCAATCTAGCTAATGAAATTTGCTTTCATTTAGTTGAAATAAACAATATCAGACTAGTTCCTATTTTTTTTTTTTTGGCTCTCTTGGTTAATTTCACACACAAGAATGTTTCTCTGTTGTTTAAGAAGATGTCTGAATAAACATTGCCATGCTAATGGAGGAAAAGAACAAAAATATTCTGTCCTAAGTACCGAGTGGAAAGGAATAAAAGCACCAGACTCTTGAGATCACTTTTAACTACTTTCAATTCCTAAACTCCAATCTTAATGTCACAGACCTTGCAAAATGTGGAAGTTCCTGGAATCAATCAAAGAAGTGTTTGCAAAGGAAAAGGAGTTTAAGGTTTGGATCAGTCAAGCTCTAAAAAGGTGGCAAAGATTACCCTGCACAGGGCTGGAATTCAGCCTTGCTCTCTTTCAGGATGAGGCAATGATTATCCCTATTCCAATTTTCTTCCAGTTTTATACAGAATTGCTTGAGGGAAGCAGAAGTCAACATACACAGAAATCATTGTGGCTTCCTCACATGCAAGAAAGGGTTGTATCTTACAGGGGAACAGAAGCTGAACAACCCAGCAAAGAACTGGGAGAGCATAGAGGTACAATACAGAACAGAGCTGGCACTGACAGAAGTGAAAGAAAACTGAGGAAAAGTAACAAGAAAAGAAAGAGGAAAGAGAACACAATTAAATGGCAAAATGATCCAAAACAGGCAAGATGCTACCAGCTGAAAAAATGATAATATCTTTATTTGGGGTGAAATCAGTAGTTAAGACAAACCCAATCCAGGATTTGAGTGCAAGGTGCTGAATAAAAGGCTCTGGATGTTACAGCTGATCACAGACTGCTCAAGGTTGCTGGGACAGACCAGTGGCCATTCCCCAAGCCACACTGATGCTGTCAGCTACACCAACAACCTCCCTGTTCGGAAGCTTTCAGAGTTAAACACACTCCAAACTAAGCTCAGGGCTCCCAGTCTGTGGCCTCCCAGGTGCTGCCTCTTGAGCATGTGAAAAAGACTTCTGGCATTGCCCTCAATTTTTTTCTTGGTCCCAGCTCAAGGAACCTTTTCTTGTCTTTTTGCTACACTCCAGGTCATTGCAAGTGATTCTTTGCTGATTTTTTGGGTTTCCACCCCAGGAAATCAGCTGTGCCACAGAGTAGGACCCCAGTGCTTGCCCCTGCTGCCAGGTCAGTGCCAGAGTCCCTGTGTGGGCCACAAAGGATCAGATCATCTCCTTTCCTCCCACCAAGATCCCTACCTCCTGCTCATTTTTAAGACAGGGGATCACAGGGTTTAAGCACCACCCCTTTGAGCTGATAAGGGAGAAAGAGGCATCAGGCTCCTCAGCGTCTCACATTCTTCAGGTAACTGCTTAGTACTAAATGCTAAATAAAACTGCCCTGGAACACCTGTGGATAAGGGGGAACATTTCTGAGCCACCAGTACTTGAGAATCCTTTATTCAAAGGCATTTTTCATGGAATTATCTGGAAACAGTCAATTGACTGCTGAAATACAGCTAACAAAATGTACCATTCCACTTGTTATTTTATTTGTTTTTACATGCATCATTTCCTGCCTTTAATTTTAATTCTATGCCCTCTAAGAAATGCAATCTCACAGGCAGATCTCCCCCTTTATTTTCCTGTAATAATATCATAGCAGTTTTCTCTAGCTATTTACAATCTCTTCATTCCCTTCACAGCTTTTCCAAGCCACGGAATCAAGAATTATGTAAAAATAGGCCACAAGAAACCAGACACATTTGATCTGCACAGCAAAAATAGAGCTCTTTAGCACCTGGCATTCTCAAGAGTGGTAAGGAAGCTGGCAAGATAAGCCAGGCTTTGACCCAAAATAAAAAGCTTAGACCTCAAAAGAAGGATAAATCTCAACTAACACAAAAATTCTGTCTTTTGGTTTCTTGCAAGGTGTGACCTCAGACATCTGGACAAGCAGAAGGATCGGGCTTTCCATAGGTGGGAAATGCAGGAAGAGGACAAGCAACATATATGAAAACATTAATTTCAGTCTGTCATAATCCCTGAGGGCAAATTACAGATCCACCCTGCTGCCTGCAATCCCAGGAGTGCTCACAGCTGAGGGGGAAGCCAAAAGAAAGCAAAGGGACTCAAAGGACAATCCAGCAAGGCTGAACTTGGGAGGTCTTTTTCAGGAAGAACAAATAAATTCTTCAGGATAAATAACTGATCTGTGTTGAATTACAGATTTGATGAGGCACATTTAAAACTGAAAACTTATCACAGAATTTATGTTAAATTTTGCTACCTCAGATGTTCCAAAGAGATGTAAGAGGCTGTTTCCCAAGATGAAAATGCTATAATGTGAAAGATTATGCCAAGAGAATTGAAGTTTATCAAGTGATGGGGTTATTGGTAAGAGAACACATAGGAGAAGGTACAAAATCTGGACTTCTGAAGCCAGCAGAAAACAGAAACCAGAGATACCTCTGCATATTCCCAGATTAAAAAAAAAATCTTAATGTTGTAAATCCTTAATAAATTGTTTGTTGTTTTCACTCAGCAGAGATTTCACCCAATAAGAGCCACTTGGCTGGATAATATTTACTCTGCAACTTTTCCTGAATCAAGGTGGCATCATTATTCTGTCCTTTATGAACAATTACGTCAGCAACACTACCTAGAAAATGGAAAAGATTTCTAGGCTTTTTGGCTTCAAAATCTGAAATTATCAAGATGCATAAAATGGAAAACTAAAAAGAAAAAATCAAAATCAAAGCAGAATGGAGATTTGCTAAGGAAACAACCTTGTTGAACACCATGAAATCTCCCAGGCCATGCAGGGCATCCAGCCATGAAATAAAGTAGGAGAAAGAAAAACCTTCAAACACCAGCTCATTAAAAGGGAGAGGGAACGACAGAAAAGGTTCAAGTAGCATCATTAGGTTTGGATTCCCTGGAATCTCTGTCCAAGATCCTAAGGAGACCTGATTTAAATACTCAACGTGTTTACTCTGAAAATGTCTTCCACAGTGTGACAAGCCCTCGACTGCAAAAGCTGCATCTTACCCTGAACTCCACGGGAAAGACTCCGAGCCAGCCCAGGAGATTGAGATATAAATGGAGTGACAGCACCAGCATGAAATACTGTGAGCAGTGTGAAACACAGTGTGAAATATTACACTCATTACAAAGCTCTGCGCTCCAGAGCCTGTCCCTTTATCAAGCCCCGTCTGTAATTTGACAACAAATGACAGTGCAGGTACGACTGATAGCAAAGAAGGCTCCAAGCATCAGCTAGTTAGTACCCTCTTAGTGCACTGACCTTTTCTCTGTCCCCTGCCCATGGGCAGCTCCACCACACAACACAGACTCCTGCTCTGTAGCCTTTTCTAAGTCTTTCCTCTGCAGGACTGGCTAACTCCCTCCTGTCCCTTACACGCCCAACCCTGTTTATCCTTCGTAGACCATCTTACCTCATCTGTGCCTTGCACCACCGCCTGACCCTGCCTCCTCACAGCACAGCCAGCAGACTCCACCTCACCCTCCAGCAGCCTACCCACACTTTTATCACACCCACGCTCCTCGGACCAAGCCTGTGAGCTCAGGAAGGGTAAGGCTGTTACCACTCTTTGGCAGTCAATACAGCTGCAATTCACCAGGGGAGATTGCCTTCAGTGCTATCCCTATTCTCTTCCAATCTGTCCACCCACAAACAAACAGGCTTCTGGGATGATACTATTTCCTTTTAAAGAGGCTAAATATTACCAGATCAATTTTCACAAAGTTGTGACAGTAGTTACCTTGTTATTAAAACCAAAGTATTCATAAGGCATTGAAACAAATTTCTTCAGTGAAGCTTCACTTCTTAAATTGTCAAACCAATGCATATTGAACGGAAAACATAACTTTAAAATAATGGAGTTTGACAGAAAATTGCTATAAATAATGGAGTTTGACAGAAAACTGCTATGTTGAGCTGTTCAAAATGATGTCAATATAAATTCAGCATAATAAAAAGAGGAGCTGACAGTAAGGGAGTCAATGCAATGGAATGGAATGTAAAAAAATGTAAACAGAGATTAGTAGTTATATAGTCCAATATTAGCAATTGAATAGTCCAACTTAACCCTTTTCAAGTTTATTTGAACCAATCTAAAAGTGAGAGAGTAGCCTTGAAATCATGCAAATATTTAGTTTTATCGTCATAGGAAGTTTTTTTTTAAAATACAAATATTTGTTTCATACAATTGGAAAATTAATAAAATTACATCTGTATTTGGAGGGCTTTCCTCATCCAGATCCAATTATTCCACGGATGTTTCTCCCTTCCCCAAATGGGAGTTATATTGAACCTAATTTTTTTCCATAAAGCAATGATGGCACATAAAAATCCACATACTCAGAAGTTACAAACCCAATCCTATGCCATCAGTCTTAACTTTGTGGTCTCCTTTTAGCCTAATTACAGGAAAGAAATTATTGGGTGCACAAAGAGGTTTGTGATGAAGTGCTCAGCATAAGGACTTTCATTACACTCAGGGTTTCGTGGGGTTTTATTTTTCCTTCTCTTCCCTTTTTTCTTTTGGGGTTTTTGGATTTTTGGGGTGGGTTTTGGGTTGGTTTTTCTTGTGAGGGATTTGCTTGTTAGGTTTTTTAATTCATTTCTGCATTTACTTTGGGAAACACAGGAATTTTCTTCAGGAATCATGCCTGACTATTTTTAACAATCTCTATTTTACCTTTTTTTTAATCTAGCATTTATTTCATGTGCTTTCATCTCTTTTTCCTGTGTTCTCACCACTGTAAATGGAAGGAATAGAGATCCCTGGGAGCCTGCACACATCTCTTTCCCCATTTGCCCTACCTCTATTTTTGACCTGGCTCCGTTGTTCCTCTGTTAGAAATCCCGCATGGCATTTGACACAATCTTAGAGAGCTCTTGAGGCTCGTGTGGAAAAAATGATTTAAAGAAAACACATTAACTTTTGAGGAATACCAGAACTCTCTGGGAGGCTCTTCAAACAGTTTTCCTTCAGCAGCATCCTTTACTGAGCCTGATCTCTCAGAACTGCATTGACACATCCCTTATCTCAGAAACCGTTGGTCTAAAATCCTAATATTGGTTTGGCCATGCAAACCCTACTGTTCTGTTACACTGAGACCTATATAGATACATAGAGTATCATGACTGAAATGCACAGATCACATACTTCCAATGGGCACATCTCTTAAAAAAGGCACAATTACAGCAATTTTAGGGATACCTATTTTAGTGGAGCCTGAGAAAAGTTAGCAGAGGGTGCCTCAGATAATGCTGATCAAACTGCAGTAGAAATAAACCCCACCATAAATGTAGTGATTTCCTAGATCTCATTTAAACCTCAGAGGTTTTCCTCTCCAATGTTTCAGCTGAGTTGCTCAAGAAGGAAAATGTGGCACGGACACAGCACAGTTCAGGAGTCTCAGCCACACTCAGGGTCCAGCTGCAGCAGCCAGAGTGATTTAAGAAACAATACATGCCTGTTCAAAGAAAGGGTGATCAACTCCAGAACAACTAAAACAAAATGATCCAGCCCCATCAGATCACAAGACCAGGACACAGTTTTCCAAATCCTATTTACAGTATTGCAGGTCTTTAACAAGACAAAAAGTTTTTCCTGGTTCTAATCCAGTTCAAAAAGGAGTTAGTTAATATAAAAGCTGCAATCTGCACCATGAGAAGGTCAGACAGCATGATCACATAAACCCCTTCCAGTTTTGTGATCTATGACCTATAAAACCGAATCAGAGGTGACTGAACAAATTTCAGGTCACAGATAAATTCCAAAGTACTATTTTCTTTCCACATCCCCTCAGCCAAATGCAACTCCTTAACTAACTCTAGTAGCTTCCCTTGTGTCCCAAAGACATCCTGATGTAGGATCAGGCACCAGGCTGAATCAGAGAGCAGATTCCTGAGGGATGGGTCATCTGCTGACCATTTCCAGTGCCTCCAAGGGGAGCTACAGGAGTCAGAAGGATACAACTACCAGGCCGAACAACACTGGGAGTTTTTCTCACAGCGAGTAAGTGAAAATCATGATTGGAAGTTCCAGTTTGGCTGAAATATTCCTTCAGAATTGCAGCATTTGAAGGGTCTGGGGTACTTGCCCTGCTCTCAGCTCCCAACTTGACCTTTGGCCTGCATATTGAGCTCAATGACATTATACTTTTATGGATTTCACTAGAATTTTGAGGACAGTATAACCTACTAAATTATTTTTTGTAAAGCAAGAAATTAACCTTATTCATTCAATAACCTGTTTGGTCTACAAAAGTACATTCCCTTTTTGTTCCCGTCAGAGCCACTGACCATGACACCCTCAAATCACTTATTCTATTTGTGGTTTATGGCTTTCTTTCTCTTTTTAATGCCATGACTTGGACTTGCTCTGTACATGGCCTCTGATTTTACTCCCCTGTACAGTCCCTCAGTGGGGGCAAGACAGTGAAAGCTATAAAAAAACCCACACAACAACAACAACAAAACCAAAGGCAAAAAAGCCCCTACTGGTGAAAGGATCATGTCTTAGAGCAGCCAAAACCCATGAAGGGCTTGGGAAATATTTCTGACTCAACTCTGAGGAAACTGCTCTAGTGACAGGAATGTTGACAAAAACAGCACAGTTGCAACTGCTGGACACAATGGTTCCAGCCTGGAAGGTGCAGAGAAGGTGAGAGACATTTCTGCTGAGGAGGAGCCAGCTGGCTGGAGGCCAGATTTGGCAGAGATGGAAGCTACAAGCCCTGGAAACACTTCCAGCCATTTGGATCTGGGCATAAAGATTGAGGCAAGGCTCAAACACAGATCAATTCCCCCCAACTTCCGTTCCCCTGCGACCCTCCCAGGCATCTCCAGAGGATGTGCCAGCATGACCTGCAGCCACTGCTCAGCCCAGAGTTCTGCCTGAGACCAAAACTAGCTCAAGGGCACTGGAAGCAGCCTGGGACCCCTCCAGTGGGTTATTTTTGGCTCAAGTGCCAGGCTCTTCTGGTTCAGCCTGTAAAATAAACCCTAGCAGGAGTAGCTGTGGCAGTCAGTGCCTACCTGGCAGGTGGCAAGGACTTGCTGCAGGCTGGTTTCCAAAACCAGGCCAGAGCATTCTGCAGTCAGCTGTACTTACAGCAGCACTTACACATGGCCCCAGCTCTCTCCTCACCTCCCTGCTCAGAATTTCAAGCCTCAGAAATGGCCATACACCACAGAATTTGCACGCCACAGCCTGCAGTCCTTGCTACACACACAGAATATACCCAAGTTCAAAGGCCAAGAGCAACCAGCTTCTGAAAATGAAGTTTAAACTTTGAAATAAAGCAAATTACTGTACAATTTTGCACCAGTGCGCACACAGAAATAACTAACTTGTGATCAAAGGGAAAAGGAAAACCACAGTGAGTTTATCAAGCTCTGCCCTACATTTCAGTATGTAATTACATTAACACACAGTACCCAGTTTTCTAATTTGTTTGCTTTCACATAGCAAGACTGAGCACAGGAAATTCTATTTCTTGCAACCATTCAGAGGAAAACAGAGAAATAATAGCAACAGATCTATCTCATATCAAGCAGTATTTGATTGCTTGTAACGCAGCCTAAACATCATTAATGCAAAGGAGTCTTTTTCTATGGACGCAGGAAATGATTGTTATTTTAGCACAGATATTGGAAAGAAATTGCAAAATAAACACAGGGTTATGATATCCTACCACACAATATGCATTTAAAACATGGGAAATTCACATCTTGGTAGTTTTGCCATCCAGATTACATGGATAGCATCCTTTTTTTCACATTAAATGCTCACTAACATTTAAACAGGTAAGTTACTCCCAAATGACAGCTGCACAGGGCTACAATAGATGTTCCTGTCCCTTTTGCTTCTATTAAATAACAAGTGATAAAAATAGAACAAGTCACTGCACGCTGCCGACAGTTTTGTAGATTTTCCTTTTGCTTTGCTGTCTTTTCCTCTTTCTGCTGTTATCTGTCTCAATCTGATTTCCCCCAGCTTGAGGAGCATTCTGCAGGCATTTGAATGATGAAAATCAAACTTACTGAAGCATTCCCCAAACCCAAATAAATAAGTAAAAAACCAGAATACTCCTTGGGCTGGCCAGCGTTTAATAGCAACATTTACAGTTGAAAAACCAGGATTGCTGACCTCAATCACTCTCATCTAATTAAAGAAAATTAGTTAGAAAAGCAATTCTACCCCAAACCAGCTAATATCCTTGTGTTCTGAAATACCTGTTCTGCTTATTCTACAATAAAATACACGTTCCTTATGTTTGCAGTCACAATGCCAGTTAAAAAACCCTCTATTTTTACTCATACCCAAAAAATGTTTAATTTCAAAGCAATTTCGCTATGTGGAGTACGTCTACAGACTGTATTAGCAGATTTTCAAAATTATCAAAATAAAAACACCCATGTGAAAGCACAGACAAACCATCACACACACACACATCTCTCTGCATAATTATAGAGGAATACAGGAACTCTGACTTGAAGCCTAGCAACAGTATCCAAGTATTAGTTAGTCTGCTAATCAACTACCAAAAACTCGCACACCAGCTCAATGTGCTTCATTTTCCTAAGGCAAACAAAAAACAGACAATAGAATCCTATCACTCCTAGCTCCAGAGTGGCTGAAGGACGAGATGCACAACAGAAAACAAACCTTGCTCACTGGAAGAAGAACAACCCATGTCATTTAGTCCGTCTGAAAATTCATCCCATCACAAAGAACCAAGGCAAAGGAGAGATTTAAAAATAGGTTATCCAAGCCAAAGGATTATCAGCTTGCAACATACTTAATATCTGCATATCTGTATCTAATGAAAGCTTCAAAATTCTTATATATATGATTGGGTTTTGTACCTCCATCCTATAGAAGCCATAGTAAATTCTGTACAGCAAATGATTCCTAAATCTGCTGTGCTCATTTACTCACAGACAGCTGCAGGCTGGATGAAAACAATCAGGGATTAACTTTTCTATTCATCACATCTTTTAATCCATTACTTTCTCTTAGTTTGCAATAAATAAATGCCTAAAGTTAAACAAATAATATGCGTGCTATGGCTAGTTAAAAGAAGTTTAAAAGGGACACTATTATTATTGTTAATTATTTTTAATGATGTGCAACAGCTGCACATCAGGGGTATGTGTAAGGTCTTCCTCAAAGCAGAAAAGAAAATGCATCAATAGTCATTGAGCTGGGATACACTTCTGGGTCCCAAAGATTTCCAAAATAACCAATAATTAAAATAAGCTACTCTGGTGCCATTATTATTCCTCAAGAAAACTAATTTGGGGGCATGATGAATTGAAATAATCTGGGAAGCCACACTAAGTATTTCATACTGCTTGTAAAACAAGTTTCTAAGTACCTTATGATAATAGGGTTTCTTGCTTTATGAAAAATACTATTGTAATTTGTTTCAAATAGGATTACTTTTTAAATGGTATGGCAATTTCCATTCACCTTTCAAACATCTGCCAAGAAAACAAAAGGGATTCCCTCACAAAGGACATAAATACAAGGAAATCTGGATCTTGTTTTTAATCCTTTATGGGTATCTTTTCTTTTTTTTTTTTTTTTCCTGTCCTTGGATTCCTTTATCTTTGCTGTTTGATTCAGTCCCAGTCTGGAGTAAGAACTTTGCTTGTGGAATCAGCCAGGTGGGTTTTATTGGACTAAAGCCATAGGAATCCCTTGCAAGGCTGTTTCTTTATAGGTTTGTTCACATTACACCATGGGACATCATTCTCACCTTTTTTGGCTCTAAAATAAATATTTTTTTAATATTTTTCTTCTTTTTCCAGAACTGTTGGAAGTCCTGCAAAGAAGCTTACTTTACATATGCCTAATTTTCACATCTGTCTGATGTAAGTGCTTTACAATTAAACTAAAGAAGAAGGAAGAACAATCTCAGTGGGATTTGATCTGTAGGACAAAGATTTAGCGGCTCTGCTGTAAATCAGAATTTTCTACTTCTTAAGCAGATTCTAAAATAATTACAAAGCGCAAAGAGATTGGGATTATTAAATGAACTTAAAATAATAACAAGGTTTAATGAACTGGTTGGGTATCAAAATTCAGAATCTAACCAAAAATACACTTTCTGAGAGATGAGTGATTAAAAGTTTCTCAAGAGACTTGAGTGTATGAATTGCCCTCATCTTCCTGAGGATACTTCCCAAGCTCTTCACTATTCCTTCTGCCTCTGCTGCCTCTAAGGAGGTGCATTACTCAAATGATAAATGTTGGAATACATCCAAAACTACAGGAACACAGTGGATAACCAGACAAGCACGAGAAGCAAAAGCCAGCTTGCTGAAGCTGAAATGCTGACATCACTCTGCACATTCATCATCACAGAAGCTCTCAGGTTTTCTGCTCAGGATTTGGTTCTTTGATTTACTTTTCCTTTTTTTTTTTTTTTTTTTCCACTGGGAGACACTCCAAATATGGACATTTCAACAACTTCATTTTTCATAAGTAATAAAACCTACAGGACAAATGTCCAGCTCAATTAAATTAGGTGGGAGGAAATAATGCAATGTTTACTCTTTAAGACAAATCCATTGATTTAAATAGTTATGTTCAATCCACTATCTTGCAAAAATTGCAAGAGAATAATGGAAGTACCAATATTTCTATTTTTCAGTGGCAAAAATGAAGGCATCAGAAAAATTTGGAGAATCTTCCCATAGAAAGTATTTTCTAAGCATTTTTCTAGAAATCACCAAATCCTACAAGTCAGCAAAAAAAACCCCACAAACATTACCCATATGTAAATATAAACAACATTAAGATGCTTCATCTAATAAGAATATTCATCTAATAAGAATAACGTGTTCATTTTTAATTCATGTTTCACAGATTATTAATAAATACAGAAGGATGAAGAATTCTTACATGGAAAGGAATTATCCTATTATCCCAGAGAAAAAAATCCTTCCAGACCATCTCTGAACTTTTATGCAGAAGTTATGATTTTGGTGCATTTTGCCCTCAGTTTTCTCAACGCACACTTCAAGAGCTACAAGTGCTTCACATTACCACAGAACTTTCAACCATATCCCTGCAGATCATATGCAACCAGGAAGGGAAAGGGAAAGTAGTTCTTCATCCACATCCTTAGTTTTATATTTCATGTGAGCTGGCCTAATTTCCCATATAAATGAAATACTCAAGTCAGAGATTTGCCTCACTGAGTTAAATCAGTGCAGGCGACTACACAGAGCCTCCTGCTGCAAAAGAAATGCTTTTTTTTTGTTCAACCTCAGGATGTTTCTATGGGACTTGAATTAACTTGAATTAAAGCTTTTTAAGTCATTTTATTAAACTGTATTAGGCATCACTTGTATCAAACTGACTTTTATTTTAATGGCAAATCTCTCTATCTAAAAAGATCTTGAAAGAGCCTCCAGGGTTTGTTTCTTTTTTGTCAGGGGCCCTTGAGGCCTGTCACTACCCTTAATCCCAGCAGGCTCAGTGAGAGGGAATGCTTTCATGGATGTGAGGAGTTGGCTTCTGCCATATATTCATTTAATTATAGAGAAGCATCTTTCTCCATTTTCATCTTCTGATCAATTATGCCCATTTGAAAGCAGCTTTAGGCGAGGCCAAAACAACCTGCAAGAGCCAATCTGGCTCTTCCAGGTAGGTGGATGTGTATTTAGTCTATTACAAACTGACTGATTTATACTTAGAAAGCACCTACACTTATCACATTTGCCTTTTCAGAGTATATTTTTGAAAATGTTTCAGCTTTTTCCTCATTTTTCAAAAGAGTTACTTTTCAAACCTCCCTGAAATGTCACCAGCCCTGTGGTTGTATCTCACATAGAATCAGTTTTAACATCTTTGCAAAATTCTGGCACAAACAAGCAAAACTTATTTTCAGAGTCTGTAAATATTTTGCTTACCAATATCAGCTTCCCTGTGATTCTTGATGTATTCAGCAAGCTCAAAATTTCCCGCTATTATAGCCACCTAAAGGATTGTAAAACAGGCACGATTAATACGCTGTCATCACCTGCTAAGAAGGAAAACATGCTACATCACTGCCATACATCAGGACAATGCATTCTCATTTCACAATGTGGAGCAATTCTATTACTTTCATTCTGCAATACATAGCTGAAACACCAGCAAGAAATGAGATCTTAATCTGTTTGTAAGAGCACTGCCAGTCCCCCAGCTGCCCATTGCCCAGGAATGCTGCGATGGCGGCAGCCTCAGGAGGCTGCTGGAAGAGCTGCTGCTCTTCACGTGGTGGCAGTCCAAGGCAGCAGTGAACATTAAGCACAGCATCCCCAAAGCTCTGGGAGCTGTACAGGTGTGTGGGGAATGCTGCAGGAGACACACTGAAGATATTATCTCCCTTTAATTGCTCCTGCCTTGCTCCTTACCTGAGCAATAAAAACAGGAGCTGAAATGCAGAGTACATGAGAGAACCACAACTAAGAGCTACCAGTACTCAGGTACCACTAAGGCACCAAAAAACACACTGAAAGAGAGAGACTGGTGAACTACATGCATATATAGAGAGTTTAAAATGTCTAAATACATTGACTTCTGAAATAACAATCTTCTTTCTTCATTTATTTCCTGGTTGTTGAACACAGACCTGAATTCTGATATAAACGGACTTAAAAAGAAAAACATCTCCAACAGATGCAAGGGAAGCAATCCAGTTTTGCCATTGCTGACTTCTCCCTTTTTCTTCTCCTCTTTTTGCCCTGAATATCAAGGAATTGTCTTATCTGGCCTGATTTTGCAGCTCTGACAGATCCTGTTCTCTAATGGCATCTCTTTCCTGATCTACGTGCAAGGCCTAAGCTGGGCGCACGTTTCTCATCGATACTTTTGCACCTATGGGGTACAGGACAAAAAAAAAAAATTTTAAAAATTTTGCTTTAGGATTATCTTGGATATAGGACTACATCCAAGAGAGTCACACATGAGAAATTATTAAAAACCCAATAGAAATTTGTGAGCTGATGACCAAAAAAAATTTATTTGCTGGTTTGTGCCTCTCCACGTATGAAGAATGATGCAAAGGAAGACCTAAAGGCTGAAATGGTCTTGGGGAGCATATGAAGTACTGTTAATGTCAGCAGTATCTCTGAATGTAACAAGTGTAGAATCTTATTTCTGCACTCAGCCTAGGAAATTGAATGGACAACTTTATTTACCAGTAACCAAAACAAACTAATACGGAAATCCCTGAAATTGAAGACTTTACACCCAAGCTGTGGCTGCCCCATCCCTGACAGTGCCCAAGGGCAGGTTGGATGGGGCTTGGAGCAACCTGGAGTAGTGGAAGGTGTCCCTGCCCATGGCAAAGAATGGATGTGGGTGACTTTAAGGTCCCTCCCAACTCAAACCATTCTGAGATCCTGTGATGAGAGAGGTTGGACACCAGCAGGTTGATGCACTGAGACCTCAACACCATCTGAAACCATCCATCTGAAAATTACTCTTTTAAACAGTGGTTACCCAACCTTTATTCCAGAAGTCCCTCCAGAGAGAAACAGCTTCTCAGCATGGATAACACATCAGAATCTGGCCCCCAGCCTCCTCTGTGCACCCCTGAAGTGCAGCCCATGATTCTGCCTGGCAAACAGCACTAGGAAAGCAACAGCAGAGCTGTACTAATCCTCTCTCTTTAACTTCCAGTTCTGCAGCCTGGCTGGCTCCAGGTTCATAATAGCAACATTTGTGTGCAGCTCTGAGGTTTTCTCTGCGTTGTAAGCAAGTGATAATAATTCTCTCTGATATTACCCATAATTAGCAGTAAAATTCCAACAAGGGGGGGAATTCAGCAGTGACAGGCAGCTTGCTAGACAGCAGCCACAGTGCTCAAATGAAAGAATTTTTGATACTGAGCAGATTTTAAATCTCAAGTATAAACATGCTCTTCAAGTGATAAACACATTTTATTACTTGGGAAAAAAAGAAAAAAAAAAAAAGAAAAATATATTTCCAGATAACTAAGAGACAGCTTGACAGGGAATTGTTCCTGTATTTGCTTCTGAACCAAGCAGTAGATTCAGCAAGCTCAAGGAACCATTTTTCTCAATTTAATTCACTTCAATGCACTAAAAACAGTATGTAAAATTCTTACAGCCAAATGAAGGAAAGCTATGTTAAGACCTAAGGAAAGCAAGGAAAAGTTAAAAAGTACAAATATTTCTTGGCATAACATCAATGCATTTCACTTGAATTTGATGGGTAAAATGTGTGGGAGAAAGTGAAGTCAGAGCAAAATTGGAAAGACACAAAATTATTCTCATTCAATTTGTACAGTTGCAAACCACGACAACCTCAGCCCTTTCTCCATCCAAACATGTCTTAAACCAAAACTATTGTGAGTTCACATGAAAATATAAATGTGAACACATTAGGACAAGTGAATGGTCTTCACAAGATCCAGTGCTGGAATCAAATGAAGGTGGTGGAAATTCTCTCCTTGATCAAGTACCTAAATCAGAGACTAACTGAAATTCTATATTTGTACTAAATTTCTTTGTACTTTGGAATAAAATAGCAATGTAGTGCCTTGGCAGAAAATACTAGAGTTTGATTCTCTCCATGCTTCATAATTTACATGGTTTTAAATAGCCATAGTTTGCTTTTCAGGGTGTTCTGTAGACAAGTGCTAGATTTAAAATTAAGAGGTTATGGCAGGAAAGAAGGTTTTGTTTGAGGTTTCTTTTGATCACAAGACATCTCCTCTTGGCAGTGAAAAAGTAGCACAGCCAGCAAAACTGCAGTGAAAGTTTGCCTCCAATTCCAGTAGGAACTGGATTCCAGTCATCAAAATGCAACACGTGCGTGTTTACAGACATGAAGTATCGCCATGAAAGGCTGGATTTACACTTTACAACTAGAGGCTATCTACTGACTCTGTTATGCTGAAGCTTCAAAAACTTCAGCTCTTCTAAAACTGCATATGCAGCATTCTTGCCATAATTCAGGTACTTTCATTCCTGCAACAAATGTCCTTTCATGTCGTCCTTTTGACATTTATCTCACATCAAAAGTCTGTGTGTCCTCAGTCACACTGTTCTGCAAAGAGGGTAAGATCTGGTTCTGCATGTTGTACAAAATAAAAACATCACTCACACAAATTTTCCATCGAAGCCTGCTATGTGTTTTGCCCTGTTTTTAAAGGGTGTCCTTACTTTGCATCCAGAATCAGAAAGAGCTCACCTGCAGGGTCCCAGCACGGTGTCAATCAAAGCCCAGCAGAAATGCCTGACTCAGTAATTCAGTGCTTTTAAAACCCAAATCAAGATCTTTGTCTGCTGCAGACATTTGGTTGGGAGCCCTGCCACATTCTACTGTACAGAGTAAAAATTATCTTGTTGGGATTTTTTTAATCAGCATTAGAGGCAATTTTATATGAATGACAGTAACCAAAGTGAATCACTTATCAGCTCCCTCCCAAGCTTAATTGACCCCACTAAGGCTGTTAAACATGGGCACCTAATTATTACCTAATTACCTTTGATAACACACGTCTGGCCTGGGTAAGTCTGCCACAGGGAAGCAAGCAGAGAGTAAAGCTAAGCAGGAAGATGGATCTTGGTTGGAGGCAACTCATATAAAATGAGAGGCTAAAACCATGCAGCTGGACAGTAGTACCTCCTCCTATTGCCACGATGATCTGTCTCCAGTGTAACAAAACTTAGTGCAGTGTCCAAAACTCGTCCCAGCTGGGACACTGAAGCACAGAGCCACAGGGTGAACAACTCACTGGAGCAGAGCCAAGAGCTGGCTGTCACTCAGGGGGTGGAACAGGGAGTGTGACCAGAAAGGTTGTGTTTACACAGACATTTCCTCTGCCTCGGGAGAAGCAGAGCTGTCACAGTCACCCCAGTGTCTCACTCGCTGTCTCACAGACAGATGTTTCTTTCAAACGATACAACTGCTTCCAGAGCCTCGCTGCTTGCCATGGCAGGCAGTGCCAGATGCTCTGCTGTCGAGCCAAGGGAGGAAGGGAAGGAGTTTAATCGACACTTGGCGAGTCGCTACGGGTGGTAACCAAGGGACAGCTCAGCCGAGTGGAAACCTGAATGAATGAACGAAGCAGCTGCAAGGCAGGGACTAGGAGGGAGCAGGCAGGAGGCGGGAGCACCCCAGCACTCGGCAAGGAGCAACACCCTCAACATTTGCACCTTCACTAGGTGTCTTTTGCCTGACAGATCCTCACCCCGGCTTTCTGATATTCACAGTCAAAAATGTTCCCTCTGGATACAGGCACTGTTTTAGTTGCCTTTCAGGAGTCAATTCAGAAATTAAATATTTGAGGCATCAGGTTAGTTCTGCTTTTTCTGAATCATGTTCCTGAAAGAAACTTAGTTTAAGTAAGGGCAAATGAAAGTACTTTGTGTAAACAGTGAAACTGGCCAGATGCCCTGCTACAGGTTTCAGTGTGACAGAGTTTCACAGTGTTTTCAGACTCTGCATCAGACAGAAGCAGCACTGACTCACCACCATCTCTCTGTTTAGCCCCATAAATGAAATTCTAAAGATATCAATTTACTAACATTCAAGTATTTACATTTTTATAGGGATTAATGCAGTTTTTTTGTTCCTTTCAGGAAACCAGAAGTTGTATTTACACTTTACCTGGCACTAACCTTTCCCAATTGATTTTTTCCTGCTATTGAAATGTATCAGAGGTAGAGATTATATTAAATTACAGCATTATTTTGTAGCCTGGTAACAAACACAATTTTAGAGCTTTATGGGCTAGTTCCTGAAAGGCAAACACCACGGCTAAATTACATTACCACTCTTGGGCACAAACTCCTCCACCCAAGGAGAAACAACAGAAGACAGAAACTGAAGCTGTCCCCTCTTCAATCAAGACACCAAACTTTGACAAACTTTCTGTGTGGGACTGAAGAGAGCCTCTTAGTCCATTCATGTTCCCCTCAGTCCAGACTTCTGCATTTCTGAGAGACCTAAAGCTCTGAAATGCAGAGCCTTTGGAGTGAGCAGAGGGAGCTGCAGGGTTGTAGCTGCCCTTCCCAGTGAGCACATAAAACATCACCACTCCCCACCTGCATTTTCTTCCTCTGCTCTTCTCTTTCAGGCAATTTTCCCTTCCTGAGGAAAGTGCGTTTCAATATTCTTTCCTTCAGGGCTCATGTTTCACCTTTCTCTTGTCTCTGCCAGCCAGCAGTGCTTATTGAATGATGGCTTTTCCAGAAAGCTTGGACTGGCAATAAGTCCAGGCATGGTGCTGTACGTTAAAGGAGCCCAGCACAAAATGTGAATTACATCAGTGCAAATGCAGGTAGACAGGACACTGAGGTAAATCTTCCCATCTTTAGTGGGAACTACAAGAAAAAGGTCACACAGCCCTGTGAATAAGACTGTAACCATCAGACTCCAGAAACTGCCTTCCCCCTAAACCACAGGCTCTCAAAATCATAAATTATTTTTCATTCCACCAAGGACTATATTATTTTAACAATAAAAAACAGCACCCAAGCAGTCACAGCAATCACACAACAGGATTCAATATCAGCAGAGGCACGTGAGAAATTAACACAAGGGAATTTAGAAGGAAGAGTTAGGATCACTTCCTTAATTAAAAGATTTTCAAAAATGCTCTTCCACATATCATAATCAGGATGTGTTTGCTTAGTATTAGAAATATACGACCACATTCCAATAACCACAACTTTTGAAGATTGACAGCTCTTTAATTTGATATAAAAATCCCGTGGTGTTTACTGTGGGGCAAGGAAAATGTAACAGCTAAACTTCAACATATTTGTTTTCTACTGTGTCCTCTGGAAAGAAAAGCTCTCCCTAATAAAACAAAGAGGTACTTGGATTCTAAAGCCACTTTAAATTTAGTCCCAGCACACCATCAAGCACACAGCAGTCATCCCCAAGGACATCAGGAAGTTAAATTTAGGTTGTTAAGTGCCAAGACCCTGTTCCCATGCGTACCCATGAAGGACATGGCAGCGGGAGGCTCCATCCCTGATAAATGGTGACACAAAACCCCGCAGCACGCTCAGCAGACTCAAACAAATCCCATCCTAAATGGATCTGCATTAGCTGCTCTCACGTAGCGTGAGGATTTTATAACTCTCCTCGATGGGACAGATGGAGTTCAGTTTGGAAAAGCAGGAAGCAATCTGTGTTCCGAATTTCTTTTCCATAGGTGTGGGATGGAAAGGTATCGATCACTCGCTGTTGGTTCCTTATGCAATTCCAGGAGCCTGTGCTTGAAGAGATGGTTATTGATTCAAAGAGCACCACAAGTACCTGGAACTCTGATTCCTTAGGAAAGGCATTCTCTTGTAATGCCTGAGCAAAAGGTGACAATGTAGCAAACATTGTTCTGAGCTCAAATCACAAGGAAGACCTCAGGTGTCTTCCACCAGAATGTTAAGAATTCCAAATGGGTTGGACAATCTTACACAATTGCCAGAGCCATATAGTCTAAGCAGAACTGCTGGACATTCATGCATTCCTTACTCCACTTTGCAAAAATCAAAGGGCAAAGTTTCACCCCACATTTTGGAGTTCCGTGGACTGCAGTTGATTTTTGACTTTAAGGCTACGACACAGCAAAGCAAAAGAAGTAGTGGAAGCTTCTTGGTTCACCTCATTAAAAAATAAACCCAAATGCTTGATTAATATTCTATTAATATCACCAATTCCCCATCTTTATCTAACGGTACTGCTGAATACATAGAATATGGATGGCATAAAACATGACCTCAAGGAGATACATATGCTTGCATTTTGGAGATATACATTCCCACTCCAAAACTTCATTAAAAATAACCAATCCTGAAGTTGAGATTTAATATATCTATTTAGAAATATGTCAGAAGCAAATCACTACTTCAGGAAGTTTAGGGTTGTGCAGTATTTTGTACATTTTAAAAAAACCAATGTTTTTGTTGAAAATAGATCAGAACTGAAAGGTTTTATTTTATAAAATAAAATTAATTTTATCCATTTGAAGTTTCTTTTCAGGTGTAACATTTTCAAGTTTTGGCAAAACCCACTGAAATAAGGTAAGATAGAATAAAGTACAGCAGTAAAATTAAATTTATTTTCTATAAATAATAGCCCGCAAAGGTTTAGATTAATTGCAAAAATAGCCCACATTCTCTATCAGGACAAGAAAATGCTGACAATTTTCTCTAAATTACTTTATAGGAGTGTTATGAAGAAACACAAGTAAAAAAAAATCATATTCAGCATTTTTCTGCATGCTTCTTTCCTGGACAGAAGAGAACTCTTAACATTTTTAATTATATATTGTAATACAAGCTTAATATTATGCATTCTGAAAGGAACTGTGTATATTAATATATCTGATGTCCAGTAGATGGCAAAACATCAGCAACCACCACCTTTAATTTTGGCACTTGATTCATTCAAACCCCAAAGTAATTCTTTTTCTTTTTGTTTCCAATATCCACTTTCTATTTCATTGGAGAGCAGGATTAGCTTTACCTTTTAGATGTTTTCTGTCTATTATCTGCTTGAAAGCCAATTTCATCTTCGTCAGGTCTCGATACAACAAAGCACAATAATGTTACTATCCTTTAAATAGTCCTTTGAAGACAGTTTCTTCACCACTGATTTTTTTTTCCTCCAAGAGCATTCTGCTGCTACTGTTCCCAAATTTGCCAGCACATGTTAGCATACTGTGTACTAAAATCTCTTAGCAACAATATCTTAGTGTCTAACATTTCCCTTCTTCCAACTATGATTCACTGAGCCATCTGTAGTCAGATATTGACATGCAGCATCCTAAAATAGGCACCTTACATTTGGTCAACAACTAGTTTTAGCATCTGAAAATATAAATTATGGGGAGAGGGCCAATATTTCTGTGAGGCTCCTCAGCATTCCCTGGATCATTTTAGCACTGTTTAAACAAAGGCCCGCCACGAGCGCTTCGCCTCGGTATCGAGGGCAAAGTATTCCCGCTTTTCCAAATGACAGCTCTGCTTATGCAACCCTCCCAGCACTCCCAGGCTTCCCTGGAGAGGACCACCTCACATTGCTACTCGGGCTGTTTTTAATAGTAATCCAAGACTACATTTTCAAGCTCCATGATCCCAGCGTTCTTCACACCCTTGGAGGCCTCAGACTCATGGGAAGCATCCCACCATGGGTGGGACAAGGTCAATGTCCCAGCTGGGTGAAGAAGACAAAGGAAGAAAATTTACAACCACAGCCTCTCAAACACTGCTTTTGCCTCCCAAAACTCTTACCAAGCTTGCCCTCAGAAAATACAGCATCATCTTTTCAGCTGCAGCAAATTAACTCTTAGAAGCAAAGACTTTGCATAACCCAAGTCATTCGTGGCAATGTGCTGTGCAGTTCTGTACAACTTAAAAGAACAGTGCTGCACTAAAAATGTTAATTAAACAGGAACAGGAAATGTTAATTAAAAATAATCATATTCAGCAGAATACATTATATAGGAAGAGTTGATAGTATGGCTTTGGAACTGTCTCAAGTGTGAGGAACACACTTCCACCCCAGCAAAATCAGCGGGATTTCATCCACTTCAAAGGAGCTGAGATTTTACCCTAAATACTTTTCAGCAATTAATATTTTAAAAACAAGCAAACACACAACAACATGCAGCCAAATACAGCTGGACTTTATCGAAAAAAGTATGCTGCAAGCATACCAGTGCTGGCACATTTTCCTTGCTAAAATGCTGGGTTTGCTTGCAAGAGATTTGCCAGCCCCCGTGAGTCTTCTGGAATACACTCAGTAGCCATGAAGCTGCGCCAGGGCTGAGCGAATTCCAGTCAGAATTTGGGGAAGGCAATCACTCTCAATGACCTCTTTTCTGTCTCTTTTAGGTCCTGCAGGCTGTCTTAGCAGGACTGGACAACACCTAAAATGCCTGCAGGTGCCTTTGTTCTTTTTCCAGTCTTCCTTTAAACTAAGGTTTAAAAGGCAGAACCTGCGTTTTATTCTCCACTGTCCTTTAACGAACACACACAACTGTGTTCTTAAAAATCTAACTACTCTTATTCATGAACTAGCCATGATTTAATACCTTCAGATTAAACAAAGCCTGCGTGGACACCAAGATAAAAAATATAAGTCCTTTCCTCACAACAGGGGAGCAAATCACTTCTAAATCATCTCCTCCCTAGGCTTTGAAATGCAAACTTAACTCCTAGGACAAAAGGAGTCGTTGTTATGCAAGAACCATCTTGACAGGAAGCGTTGAACTGAATACACCAGTAAGTTGAGCAGAGCTACAAGGAAACGTGTCAGGAAGCCTATAAAGGAACATGCAGGCAAATCCATCCCAGGCACAACTTCGCCGCTTCACGACGTTCTTTTATTTCCTCCTGTTTCTTGCAAGGAGAAGTAACTCGGATTTTTAAGTTATCCTACTTTGTACAGGCTGTATTGAGCCTCCTCCACGGCGACTGCATCTATTGGGAAATTTTATGATTCTATCTATGTTAAAAGTAGAGGAAAAAACCTTCCATCTTCTTCTTCCTTCTCTGCTGAAATGCAACCCAGGAAGTTCTCCTCAAGCAAGATGCATTTTTCTACACTTGTGTTTTAATAATTAAAACAACGCAGAAAAAGCCAAGTGTGATACACACACACATTTACAATTACAGACTCATTCCTCAGGAAAATCTAGCTCAAGCTGGAAAGAGCCATCAAAAGCCAGTTATTACATAATCCTTATTACTGCTACATGGGTGAGCAGTGGTTCCAAAGGAGTGCTTACTGAAGGCAAATAAAGCCAGGTTGCAGCATCAGATGAATCAGATAAGATTCAACAGCAAGCAACAAAATTGACTTAATTTTCTTTGTCCCCTCCAATAATATGCTAAATCAAAAAGCCATGAAATGCAATCTTCTCCAGGTGAACTCTCCTAGAAAAAGGATGAGAATACGTGCTATTTGCTAGGCTTTGTTTTCCTTGGCACTACAGGAAATGTTGGGCTGTGCAGAGAATTCAGCTCAAGGGTTTATGGGTCTGTGCTGCTGCAGGGTGAAATCTTCCACCTCTCCAGGCAACCTTACCTCATGGAAAAGCCAAAACCCACCACGTCAGCAGCTTCTTCCCCAAACACTTTCAGAAAAAAAGTCTTCCTACTCACAGCAGACAGACACTTCCCACTATTTCACAGCAGAAACTTTTGGGGATTCATTTTTGCTAACACTTAATAATGTAGTGTTGCTTCAAATGCTAAACCAAATGGCTGAAAATCCTTTTGGAAAGCCCTTAGGATAAAATGCATCAGTGAATAAGACACTGTGATTATTTTACCTAATACATTTGGTGGCTCCATTCCAAACTCTGTGGGTTAACTACAATAAAACCTTTGGAAACAGCAGTCTAGCAATAGTCCATGCCAATAACATAGTCTGATGGAGATGGGATTGCTAACTGCATGCCAGGAATGCTCCCTCCAAATGGCAGTGGAAGAAGATGCTAAGTCTGTCCTACAAGCACAGATCCTACATTTTTATAAGGAGCAAGAACCTGGATATAGCCAGAAGATAATGCTGAGTAGCCTGTTTTGAAATACAAAAGCAAGAGATGATGCCACACAGGACTCAACCATCATAACTCCATGAATCCATTTCTGCAGGCCAGAAGTGCCCATGAGTCCCACTCACAGCTTACCCAGGTAAACTGAATGGTATTAACATCTCAAAACAGCATGGTTTAAATTAGGATTATACAAATCCCCACTGCCTCTGGTAACTTCACCCACAACAACCATTATGTCTGGATCTCACTCAAGCCTTCCTTACTTTAAGGCAAGAGTTGGTGGTGACCCTTATAATTTACTTTGCTCTAATTGGTTCTCTTTTATAACTTCTGAGCTTTTTTTCTGGTGGAAGGAGAAACAGATTCGCTTCTAACTATATCAGAGAGTCCACTTTAACCAGAGGAAGTGGACTGCCTGTGGCAACACCTGAGGCATGTCAGCTGGACAGCCCTGTCTGAGCATGGAGAGAATGGAGAAAAGGAGAAAAAAGGGGTCTTGGATCATTTACATGGAACACAACACAACACAACAGATGGTCACATGAAGACTCCTCCATAAGTTTGCTTTTGGTGAAAAAAATGAAGACACATCCTGCAGTTAAGTATTTTTAGCATCTCCAAGCATGGCAATGTTTTGACTTTCTCAATGAAAGGTAATCATATAATTCCATTCTTTTATGCCTTGCTGGTTTACTTCCATTTGGCTGCTTTCCTGAAAAATCACAGGGTTAAAACCAAGGTCAGGAGGGACCAGCCAGCACTAAGAAAACCATCCGTGAGTCAGGGAGAATCAATTTAACTCCATTCTGTATCCATATGTATTTTTGGTATTTTTCTGCTCCTGTATCTCCTAATATTCTCAGGAATATTTCATTTGCCACCACTTCCCCAAATATCAATTTCCCCCCTTTTAGTTATTCCCCTTCCTTTTAATTATTATTATTTTAATTTCAATTGTGTCTTTTAAAGAAATTGTGGAGAGTGTGCCAACATGTATAGAGACTCACATTTTTTATTTTTAAAGGAAAAATCCGTAGTTTGTTCTGGAATGGTCACTTGTACAGATTATTTTTTTTTTAAATTATGAATAAATACCATTATTTGACTAAAATCAGGAGAAAAGCTGGAAAAAGCTTGAAGTCTGACTTGAAGGCAGAATGAGCTCATAGCTGTATTTTTTGCCAACTATACCCAATATTCAGTGATTCATTTTTCACACAGGTGCTTCAGGAAAGGAACTAGGATAGGAATAAATAAATGGAAAAGCAAAGTCTTTCTGTAATTCATATGCTCCATGAACACAATGGATCCATATTTTAGTATCATGACAGGAGGCATTATTTTATATTTGTGAAGATGGCTTTCTGAGGCACCTGATAGAGATTTTGGGTTTAAAATTAGCTTGCACACCCCTTCCAAAAAAAAAGGGAAAAAAAAATGAAAAAGAAAAAAAAAAAAACACAACAACTGAGAAGAACTTCTTGTCCTTTGCCTGTAAATTTCATGCAAAATAGGGAAATTAAAAAAGGCAACAACCTAAATCTAAACTGGGTTTTGGGAAGCCATTTTAGTGAGATGCCCAATTGTGTTTGTGTTCCCCCCAGCCAGCTCAGCTTCCAAATCCATGGGTTTAGTTCCTGCTCCTGGTGTTGGAGCCCCTGTGTCTGAGTCAGTCTGGAAACCAGTTCCCACTGCCAGGTTATTAACATGGAGATCAGGACACAGGGCAATTAAAGAAAATAAAACTAAACACCATAACACCATAACACAGCGGGGGAGAGAGGACAAGGAGGGTGGGTCAGCAGAGTTTTTCAGTGTGAGGAAAACAACACATGTTTTCCCTCAGCCAGACTCCAAAGAAGCTGAATCATTTTGTTTTTCTGAACAACAGAGATGCCAGGCATGTAAAATTTCGATTCAAATGATTCAAATCTGGCAAAAAAAAAATAAAAAAAAAAAATGTGAGCAATTGAAAATAGAGGCAGGGCCAACACACTGAAAGGAGCAATTCTACCTGCAGTGCAGCTGGAAGACTGCTGCCCCTCCTGCAACCCATGGGATGTAGGCACATGGATTACCCAGGCTGGTCTGGGACTGCAAAGGCCAATCATTAGGGATGCTTGTGACAAAAACCATTCTCAGGTACAAGTCTGCCATTAAAAGTTGACACTAAATGCCTCCTCAGAATAGCTGTTCTGTACATTCAAACACATTTGTTCTAAAAACACTGACTAATTATTAGCACTATTAGCTAAAATAGTGCCTTATTGCCCATTTGAATGATTCATATGGGACTGCTGATTATTAAAAGAGAAAGACCTGATAAGGTGTATGTTCATTTTAGCTTACGCTTCATTTCAACAGCTTGTAAGCAGTGCAAAACTCAGATTTCTTAGCTATTGGACTAATATTTGCTAGATAGGCAATGAATTATTTTACATTAACCTAGAAGCACAAGAAATACATGGAAAGCAAAGTAGCTGTGGACAGTGATGGGAAACCATGGCTTTTCTGAAAGGATATTTCTGGAGGTTTTAATAATAAAATAAAATATGTAAGTTACTTAGATGTCCCAGCCAAGATGAGCTGGGTAAGTGATTAATAAACAGAACTGGCAATATAATATAAGGATGTGGCATGGGTTTCATCTCACTTCAAATCACTAAAAATAAAATACAGGGAAATTTCTGCTGACCCCACATTCTGCAGACTTTCAGCAAAGGGTGACATCAGCTGTACCCAACATTGATTGCTGACTCAATGCACCCCAGGAATGGGTCAGGATGAAACACATCCCTGCAAAGGCAGCTACTGCAAGCTTAGGTGCTTAACTGGAAAATACAGCCAAGCTTTTTTGTGTCCTCAGCACCAGGCAATGCCATCCCAACACTAAATCTGCTGCACACTGAAAAGGCAAAAAGGTGAGCATGGTGTAGAATCCCTGAATTGATTGTCACAGAATTCAGCCCAGATTAGTTTTCCTTCCTGCAATCTGGTATATCTATTCTTGCTTTAACAAACCCTGTAATATGGTAAGAAGTGAGCACGTGCACATTTATTCTTTGGGTGGCAAAATTGCACCACATTCATTGGACACTGATGCCTGATACAAACTCACTTTCATCAAAAGAAATAAAGCCTTGGCAGACCTTGAAAACAGCACACAAATTTCTCCATGACTGGATCCTGTTGTTATTACAGAATAGCACAGCTTTCATATCACCAATTTTCTGAGCAGCAACTCCAAAGAATCGTCCTTTTAAGGTTGCTGAGAAAGGGACATAATGGAGGTGACTCAAAGGAATAGATGCTGCAGCTACAACCACTCTCATTATGTACATATGAGATGCCTCAATGTTCCTGCCTGCTGATTACATGAGCAAACATTTTTAGTATGCAAAATTCTATTAACTCAAGGGGATTCTGCATAATTTTATAACAGCTCCACTTGTGGTGTTTGATCAACTGGGTCAGTAACAGACAGAGGGCAAAGAACTCATTCTAAGGCCGCTTTATTGCAGTGCTGGCGTCAAGGTTTCCTCTACTCAATCCACTCAGTTAAAACAGAACTTTTTCTACATTCCCTACACCTTTTTCTGCTCTAAGAGCAAGAACAAGAATGTTGGAGCTGTCAGCACAAAGAGGAAGTCAAATGAAAACTCTTCTGTGTGACATTTACCCTCCCTGAAAAATCCTAGACCAAAAAGGAAAGTTAACCTCGAAGACATCAAGTAACAAAATAATCTAATCCAAGAGATTACCCTGGAAACACATCTCTCCCATAATTAGCATTTTCTCTTGATCTATTTTTGATAATTTCTTAATTCTGAGGTGCAAAGAAAAGTATTATCCAGTACTTAGTGAATTTGTGCTTAGCATGTATATAGATGGAAAATTATTAGCAGTCTGAAAATGGTGCCTAAAATTAAATTATTAATGCACCATTTCCCCAATTTGAGGAAAATGGTCCCAAAAGTAAACAACAGTCTGGCTGGGATTTGCAAGCAGAACTCTTAAGCTCTTGAGATGCACAACTTGGGCCCAGAAAACCTTCAAAATATGGAGGGAGTTAAACTGATATAGAAATATTTGGCTGAGGGTTTTTTTGAAAGCCCTGTAATTACACATAAACTTGGAGGAGTTACCTCAAAGACCCACATGGATCCAGCAAAAATTCCAACTGTTTCACTTGTCAAAACATTTGTCCTTGAATCCTCTGCCAGCATTATCCAAAGTGTGTCAAAAAGGTAATGGGGAAGACACACTAAGGAAAGATAAATCAGGATTTCTTTTAGTTGAAAAACTCCTTGGTTTGGGGAAACAGCCTCCTCCTGTTTCACTGCAGCAAGTTCCTGTTAATGGCCCTGTGCCATCATTCTTCCAGAAGCACTGATTTTTGTAACCTGAAAAAAATTCTTCTGGTTTGTTTTTTGGGTTTGTTTTTATTTTTAAATATTGCAGTTTCCATCCCTATTTCTCATTTGAGGAAATGTCAAAGTGTCACTTTGCATTAGGAATGTTTCTCTGGCATCCAGGCTAATTAAGCCTGCCTCAGAAATAAGGGTTTGAGGTTGTCAGCCATACCTGACAACCCTTTGGACAACCAATTCCCTTCCATTTGGATTTTTAGTTAAGCTTACTGAAAGTGCTTTCATATCAAAAAATGGGGACAAAATTTTGACTAATCCAAAGCAAGACTTCCATTTTATTTTGAAGATAAACAGATGGCAGCTTCAGCCTCTAACACTGAGGGTGCATTGGGTCAGTCCCACCCCTGAAACTTAGTCCAGCTCTTTGGCCTCATATCCAAGGAATGAAGAGCTTCTTTTTTTTTTTTTTTTTTTTTTGCTAAATCAAGAGGGGCCAAGTAAACCAAAGTGCCCAGACAATCCTTGGATCACTCTTACATGGATCTTGGGTGTCTTACATGAGACTGGAGATCAGCACAGAGCCAAGGCACACCTGACTGCAGAACACCAAGGGTTTAATCTTTTGTCACCAACAGCTCACAGAATCCTCAGACTCATTAACAGTGTCACCAAAGGATGTTTTCCTCTCATTCCTAACTATTCCAGGACATCTTCACTTAGTGAATTAGATAAAAGGCAATGTTTTCACTCACTCCACACCTGTGTTCAAACTTGTACAGTGTGACTTCTCCCCAAACCCAAGTTCACATGGTGTTTTCTTCCCAATATTTCAGGGGGAAGAGGTATTTCCTTTTTTACCTGAAATGGAGACTGGCTGTTGTAATTCTTGATCTCCTTGTTGGCTCCCCGAAATAGCAGCACCCTTGCACAGCTCTCCTGAAAATGATAGAGAAGAAAACTTCTTCATAAGGATCCTTTGGTACTAAAGAGACTGTAACTGCTAAGAGGTTAGGAGGTGTT
This sequence comes from Cettia cetti, assembly GCA_013401135.1. Taxonomy (NCBI): domain Eukaryota; kingdom Metazoa; phylum Chordata; class Aves; order Passeriformes; family Sylviidae; genus Cettia; species Cettia cetti. Next base: position 31,502 of record VZUI01051440.1, read on the forward strand.
TGGTCTGTATTTTCATGATGAAAAAGTAAACCAAATAAATTACCTGAGAACTTAAATTATTAAAACAGCATTTTAAAAATGACAGGGCCTCAGGTGCTTTGTAGCATATTAGAAACACTAGGCAAGTGTAAAGAACCATGCAGGAATTCAAGAAGTAAATACCGTAGTAATTTTTTAAGCAATTGTACTTACAAAGTTCCATATTTGACACATCAGATTTTACACAAATTTGACTCCTATATGGGTTCTTTGCCTATTTTGTAGGGAAAACAGTGCTGTTCACAGAACTGGGATGAATTACATCCTTCCCTCCTGCTAAAAATTAAACAAAGCAGTTTTATCACTTATTCTGTTGGGGACTTTTTTTCAACCTATCCTCAATATTAAATGTATGAGGTTTTTTTAGTACACATGGAACTATTTGATCTGTCTATACACACTGAACTGACCAACCTTATTGCCTCACTTTTTATTGCAGCAGCCCTCTTGTTAGAGGGTAGAAATGAGCCAAGACACAGACTCCTTGTTTGTCACAGCATGAAAAGGGTCCTGGTTTATTCCCCTTCACAGCTCAGCCATCCTGACTCCAACCATTCCCTGACTCTGGCTGCTGCAGCTCCTCCTGTGGCTTTCCCTTGCAGCCTCTGACTGCAGCTTTGACCCAGCCAGACTGTGACTGCAGACCCAGACTGACCTCACAGCACTGATTCCTCCTCCCCAGGATCCTCCATCATCATCATCATTCCCTCTTCCTCAAGGTAGCTGCTCCTCCTTCATAATCCCTTCTCACCAGCTCACCCACTCCCTTTCATCATACTTATCTTTATTGGATACATCTGTGACTCATCAGGGCAAAGCTGTATTGGGTAATTAACACAGCTGTTCCTTATCAAGGACAAGGTCACCTGTATTCCCTTCTCCTACATCTTTTCCCCTAAAAAACACAAGCAGTTACAGCACAAGGAGGAAAATTTGGCTTCAGACCCTCCAAAGTGAGAAAATCTGCAAAGGAAATCACTTAAAAATAAATTATTTTTAATAGCTGTTAAATATGATTGACCACAATCTGATAGTTCTTGGAGCTTCTGAGTGGATCCTCAGAACTTTTGATGATTCCTGTATGGACTGTTTCTTACTTGGCAGCTTTAATGTTCATCTTAGGGTCTTATGCAAATCAATTCACATTTCAGAAGCGTTTTATATTCCCTCATGATAAATATTGTTCTTAATTTTGTTGTGCTTTCTGGGCTGTCTTGATATGTTTTGCTATGGAGTTCTACCTAATGAGGTATTTGGATGTGCTACCTTTCACTTTGAACAGTAAATTTACAGTCAGAGAAGGCAAAGTGCATAATTTAGGTATTTTAGTGACAGAAATGACGCTTATTTACTAGACTCTGAGTCACAGGTTAATTTGCAGAAATTATGATTGAAAATCATTTCTGTCATTGTGTTTTCTAATTTCCCACAGTAGATTCTTGGTCCCATTTAAGTCTCCCCATCACAGGGATGCCCTAAGTGGATCTGCAAAGGTTATCCTACCTTTTTCTCAACTGAAAAACAATAGAATAGATCAAGATGGTAAATTAACAATTATCTCTTAGATTATAATTTTTAATGATATACAATTAACTGAGATAGTCTCATTTGCTTGTACTGCAATCTGCACTTTAGTTGCATTCTCTCTATTTCTAAACAATCAATCAATGCCCAATTTTAATCAAGAACTTGAGGATAAAAATAATTATATTGAAAACCATACTGTATTTACTGTGTGATTATTCATTTGTCTATCAGAAGAAATCATCCAACATTACAACACCAAAAGAATTATACATTTAAAACCTGTCTACAAATTTAACTGAGCTGTCTGCTTTGTAACAAAGATATGCAAAGGAATTTATTGACTAAATGGTTGTGATTAAAAAAGTTTTGCCAAAAACTGTCAAAGAACTGTTCAACCTTAAAAAAAAAAAAAAAAAAAAAAAAAAAAAAAATTTATTTGGTT